>VMBQ01002417.1:36420-117001 GCA_007657795.1 Dreissena rostriformis
ACTACTACTACTACTACTACTACTACTACTACTACTACTACTACTACTACTACTACTACTACTACTACTACTACTACTACTACTACTACTACTACTACTACTACTACTTCTACTAATACTACTACTACTACTACTACTACTACTACTACTACTACTACTACTACTACACTACTATTACTTTAACAAATTATACTACTTCTACTTCTACTACTTCTACTACTTATACTACAATAACAACTAATACAACAACAACCACAACAACAACAACAACAACAACAACATCTACTACAACTACTTCTACTTCTACCACTACTACTAATAGTCTAACAGTAATACTATTAATAACAATTATTATAATCATCATCATAATCTTATTCATAATCATGTCAGCATAATAGTAATATTTATATAGTGTTTTCAAAAATACTACCAATACGTTTTATTAATGGAAATAATATTCAAATCTAAAATAATAAAATAAATCATTATTCATATTGAATTGTTGAACTATCATTCAGATTCCATGGTTTAGATAACTGTAATTTAACATTTTAACGTTGATGTATACAAGGAAAAAAACTCTGTAAATCCCCATTCTCTTAAAGTCACGATTGTCCAGTAAAGCGTGATGTGACTGAATTATAGGAAAAAATATATAGCAATTTCCTGTATGATATGTGTATTCATATCATTTACTTCCGGACGAATCATTCATGTGACAAGAAAACAGATATGTAAATGCAACTCAATACGCACTTAAAATTATTCAATATACATAGAAACAGAATGTTTACAATTTTAAAACAAATCAAACATCACTTCATTTCAAAATTCCTTATACTGCATATGACGATTGGTGGTTAAAAAATACAATGTTTAAAACTTCAACTTCAGTATTTAAATGCATATGGAATAAACGTTTAAACTTAAATTTCTAGCGTAATATGTATCATCATTTGTAACTTTAATACGAACAACTCATTTTTTTCTAACCAAGATTCAAGAGCCTAGTTAAAAACAACTGGTAATAATTGAAATGCAAAAACAACAACACAGCAAACGAAATTGTCAATGAGAGCAGCCATTATAAAACAGAACAGAGTAGACTTGTCTTTCACAAGAACCTTAATGCGGTCTTGTGTTACAATATTCATGACCACAAACACAAATTAAAATTAGTGTAGTTTAGGAACTAATTTTGGTTTAACCGGCAATTATTAAGTTTTAAAACAACGTATGTTTGTATTGATTGATCTTTTGTTAATTACTATATCTACCTGGTATATGTAATAACTGTATGCTGAAACATGTACTAATGCATGTATTGATTATTGTTAATAGTTTGTCTAAATATGTTATGTTCTGCATGCCTTGGAGAAAATTAAGAATCTATCTATCTATTTCAAGACAATACATAGAACAAGATGGATGCACACATTCAATATTTAGATATGGAAACAAAATACGCTTATAATGAAGCATACATGTGAAAGTAGAAAAAAATATACTTGTATGAATATACAAGCAAGTGCATATAAAGGCAAACATTTGTCTCCTATGTATTTATTTCATGTACATGGAGTGAACACTTTATTTTCATGTATTGTATTTCTTGATACCATTGTTAAGGTCATATATTAAAAGTTCCGTAGCTGCTGGTTAATTGTTACCCAAGTGTAAGCTACATTTGTTATGTCGTATAAGCAAAATTTGTATATATGTACAGTACATTTTTAAACTAACAAAGACATAACTATGAATAAATTTTACATATACCAAATTAAAAAAAGACGCTTATTAAAAACTATAACAACTCAAATCATGTTTACACATTCCCTTAGCTTATGCAACTTGTGTTGTTTGAATAAAGGACATATTCGCAATATGCTGCCACATTGTGCTTGAACGTTATGTGTGTAGTTAACGTGTTTCTTTATTTGAACTACAACCATTCAGATGTTAATCATTATATACATAACTGTTCGTTTTTATGCGCACTTAAAATAAATATCTGAGAACAAAAAACTATCTACATGAATAGTTAAGTATGCATTGTCTGTCCGCATTACGTCAGGTTCTTCAAAAATGCGTTTATAACGATAACCCATCGAATGCTATTATTATATACGCATCACTATGTATTCCATTCATAACGTGGTGTACATTATTTCATTTGTTCTTTGTCACGTAACTCCAGGGCACTTGTTGGACGCTCTAAAAACTTAATGGCTGGTTATTTCTGTCTAAATGATATTTAAATTATTGACAATGAAGAGAAAAGTTTTTACGAAACACTACGTTCGAATCATAGCCTTCTGTTTGGTGGGTAAACGTTATTCTAGTGTACATGTATACATTAAACCTAGAGATTACGATGAACATGTATGTTATGGTTTCAGAAAAAATATACAATCACGAACATTATCTTACATTTCCTTTAATAAATTCATAACTTTAAGGACAGATATTACTATTTACAAATGAACAGTTTCTTTTCGCACTCAAATCACACATTTAATAACTAAACCATGCGATAAAAAGCCTCAATACGAGTGTTTTTTCAATAATAATGATATATTAAACGCCATTGTACCCTTTTCTAGACATGTCATTAAAATCCTACCTGCTGTGTGGATTTGAATAAATAATGATATACATAACAAATTGCAATATTCTGTCCAAATCATCAAATCTACGTCATGTACATAGTTTTGGTAATCGTAGAAAACACATTTGAGACAAATATATAAAGATACAGACACCCATATACATGTATATATAACAAAACAGACACCCATCTACTAACTTACATCATATGATATACGTCACTGCACTATCGAATAATACAATAAGCATAATATTTCTGTAATATTTTTATGTTAAAACCGCAATTGATTACGAACAAATAAATGTCAATGTTCGCAACATTAAACAAAATACATCCATTTTAAATTATATAAAATCAGACTAGATAGAAATCAAAACATTAGTTTTGAAAATGACTGTCATCAACATTTCCATTTATTTCTTCTGTTCATCGATCTCTCAGAGAACTTTATGATCGACATGCTTGTGGTTTGCTGCCCTTTGTATATAATGGTGTTGGTTATCAAACAAAAACCTATTCTTAAACTATTTTTTGTCACGTTTTTGACTATGAGTGTGAATGATTATCATCAGGGCTATACCTTTATTCTTTATCAGTTCTTTTCGATAGGAGAGTTCATTGGTTGTTCAACAGATCTGGTAAATCTATCAAAACAAGATGTGCTTCTTTGTAATTATTATTAAAACGATATAAATATTAAGATTGTGTCGATGTGACGTAGAGTTAAATAGTTCATGAGTGCGTTATTTATGCTCCTACTTTCGGTATATATCTCTTTCGTGCAGCCAGTGTATTCCTGTCATTTGTTTTTGAATTTCTTACCCCAAAACAAATGTAATATCAACAAAAAGGAGTAATTGGGTCAAGTAGTAATTGACTTCTCTACTCAATCATATCACAGACCTTACATTGACATGTATAAGTATAGTTGATGATAGTCGAACCATAGCAAATTATAAATATTATATTTTTTTGTTTGGACTTGTCGGAGGTTCGGACGAATGATTTATCCATCATTCTATGCAACTAAGAATAACGAGAATTTACGCTTAGCATAAAACTGTTGATTTAAATATATAATTAAAAAAATGACGGGTTAAGTTGTATTGCGTCATGTTACACGGAATCACAATGTGTACAAAACTGCTTTATCGATGTTTGAATCGAAATGATTTATAACGAAATTTGGATTTTTCGATTGTGGTTAATAGTGACTGTTGAATTTGTAAACATGTACAAATATATTTGAAAGACAGATTATTACTTTCGTTTTTTTTCCATAAAAAACGTGTGATCAAAACGACAACACTGTTAAATCGATGTTCGCAAAAAAAAGAATTAGAATATATGTGAATACTCGTTCTTAACTAAGAAGTAGTACAGTCTTTCTTCGTCATCTTGTCAAGTTAGTTAAAAAAAAAATCTTTATGAGCAAGTAAAACAATATTTATGTCGTGTAGTGTTAACTTCTTATTAATGCTTCTAATCAAAATATGGCTCGCTTTTTCATTTTGTCTACCAAATTGTCGCGAATTTTAACCGTTAAATATATATATAAGACGTCACGTTCATATCCAAATCATGCAAATATAGGCATTTTGCAAATTTAAACTAATAAACCAATATACATTTATTTCCAATGTTAGTTTATGTTGTATACAAGTAACGCGTATGTTTAGTATTGTTTAATTATCATTCGCACACACTTTTAATACAACAAGGGACGTCAAAGAAACACTGAAGCAGTGAATTAAAAAAATAATGAGAATACATATTTGATTCCTTTTCATTCTATTAGTTGGAGTATTTGCATCTTATATATTTCACAAACTAACAACCACGAAATTAAGTCAACTAACGAAATAATAGTTCGACAAGAAAACCGAAGATTCTCCGATTGACAATTGTTCGCATTTGTTGTCTGCGATATATGTTTGATTTCGCATATTTATTAACCAGAAAATATAAAGTGTAGTATGTGTATTGGCAAATAGTAAATTCATTATTCACGTTTTTATTTCTCATTACAAATCTGTTCTAGATGCGATGATATGCAGCCATTGCGTTTCATTAGGGAAACACATTTTATTAAAACATATGGGAAAGATGCGAAAAAGGAAAATAGCTGTGTTTAATATGTTTTTATTTTCATGTCCCCCAGTCTTTACTGGGGAACATATTGTTTTTGCCCTGTCTGTTTGTTGGTTTGTTTGTTGGTTTGTTGATTTGTTGGTTTGTTGGTTTGTTGGTTTGTTTGCACAAACTTTAACATTGGCCATAACTTTTGCAATGTTAAAGATAGCAACTTGATATTTGGCATGCATGTGTATCTCATAGAGCTGCACATTTTGAGTGGTGAAAGATCAAGGTCAAGGTCATCATTCAAGGTCAAAGGTCAAATATGTGGGTCAAAATTGCTGAAAAGGGGACATTGTGTTTCACAAAGACATACCTTGTTCATTATACATTTAACGTGATTTAACACATTTGACACGTTGCAAACTTTCAGAAATATATTACAATGACGAATTTAAATGGATATGTATGGAAACTTTGGCGAAGGATGTAATTAACGACAATAGCGATGTAAGGTTTCTATATATGTTTAGAATGATTTTTTAACGAGTTTTAGTATATGCACACACATGTACAATGATAAATTAGTATAGCTATGACGGACTAAAAGAGAAAATGCGATCATAGAAATACTCTTTTTTATCCAAATCACATTTAAGCATATGAACACGTCATGAACAGACTACGCAGGTTTTATTCAAATGATTACTTAAAACACATTTATTGCCAACGTATTTACAGTAAATACAATACAACTATAAAACAAAATGTATAATACAAGAAATGACAACGGAAATATGACTTGAATGTTTAAACCGATTAAAAGGCACCCAGAACCTTACACTAGGCCTATAAGTAATGACAAAAACACATGTGTTGACCTTATAGCTGAAAAATTCAAATAAAAAAGTAATAAAATAGATTAAAAGTCCGATATAATTTCCGGTTTAATAAATCTATGATTTAATATTTTCAGAGCAACAGAATAACAACTTTCTGAAGTACTATGCAATGAAATAACTGGCAAGATTGCATGTAGTACTAACTCAAGATCAATCTTATATGACTTAAAGTCGGACCCAGTAAGGTCACCATATTGTAAAATCGGACGTATTTAGGAAGTGTATATTATGTCTAGGCTAGTATGACCAACAGTTTAGTTAAGTTTTCGCATGGTATTTATTCCTTTGGATGGGTTCGATTTTGATTTCGTAGTGCCTTTTACAGTTGGATGAGAAAATTATGCAGTGATGCCGATGATCTGGGTCATATTTGATGTGTATATGGGTTATTTGTAACTGGATTTTGTAGATGATTTTAGATATAATTTGTGATTCTGTTTTACGTGTGTTGCATAATACTAGCTGGGTGTTGGTAAATATGTTATTTTATCAAGATCGTGATTGTGGGATACGTTTGCGAAGTTTTCTCTAAAATACTATTATATTATTTTGATTTGTTTGTACAATTTCGGCTATGTATTCAAATCATAAAATAGGGCCTAAAATAGAACCGCGTAGAACAATTGTTTTAATGCCACTTGAGTAAAAAAAACATCCATTAAGAACAACACTTTACGTTGATACATAGAAAGAAAACCAGATTATACAGGATACGTTTAAACCTACGGACACTAATTTAGCTGACTCTAAGTCCTTTAACACATTGTTAAAGCCTTACTTATGCCACTGAATACCTTCCTTTTCCAAAGTCCAGAGCACAGGAGAATATATGGGAAAGATAGGTAAGTTTGCCATTTGTAGAGTCACCTAGGATAACTAAGGACTGTAGAGTTGTTAGAATGGAATTTGGTAATAAATGGTTAAATAATTTGTTAAAAACCACGAACTTTAATTACATTGCTTAAAAAAGATATACGTCGATAGTAAGATGATAGAGATACGTCTACGGACTTAAAACTAGATTTCATGATAGCTTACTTCCATGACAGGTTAGAGCACCAGACATTGGTTGAGAACTGGGCATACATGTTTCGTATGTCTTTCTGGGTAACCTCATCTCCTTAGAGCGTTTCGCTTCTATTTGTTTAAGTAAAATACATCACATTCATCCTCTTATTAAAATTGTCATTAACCATTTTGTTTGACTAGAATTATTCATTAATCCACACGTTTATCAGGCCTATAATATATACAAAACGAACTATGGTGGACCAAGACGTTCCCATATAAATATTTTTATTGTTCCTCTTCTTTGCCAACGTCCTGTATCTCAGCGTAGCAATAAATGTCTTCCTCTGGAACATGGTCGGATCCATCTGAGCGGCTTTCCTGTACCAAACAAACACAATATGATCCACTAAAATGTTGGATATTTATTGTTATCTATAAAATGTATAAGTTAAGCCATCATAATCAAAATGCAAATGACACATGCTCGATCTGTTTCTCAATGTTTGCATCCACCATTAAAGGCCGTTATCATTTATGATTATTATTTAAATATGGCCCCATTTTAGCCAAATCACAAAATTGTATTCATAGATACCTGAATATACATTTTCATTACATACAATACTAATAGTAATATACACTTATAAACACACATAGGATGTTGTATTTAACTTTAAGCACGGTACACGCCAATCAGGTGCCACACGTTTTATCAAAAGGTTTACCTACTGTTTATTTTTATTTTCATGTTTTTATATTCAATTTATATTAGTATTGCTTTGGTGTAAACACCCTACTGAATATATAATTTATATTTCAAAACAGTGTGCATTTACACATTACCTCCACACCAACACTTGGCAACCCATGTTCCGCTGTTGTAATTGACCCTGTCTCTGAGCAAAAGTACATAACACAGTACAGTTAATGTTTGAAGGGTTGACAGTACTTTATATTTGAAATTCTATTTGTAACAACGGCTTTTCGCATTACTAAATAACGCCTCCAATTTTACGTTTACATGTTTCAAGCGTCGATAATTTGTATAAATGAAAAAGAAAACGATGTTTTACCGCCATGTTGAATCACCATCCCATCACGTTTATTGTCGTCCGCTGATATGTACATCGGATTCTCCACGATTTCATCTAAATGATACAAAACGTATAACGTATATAACAATTATTCAGTTGACTCGTTGATGTAAAAAATGTGTTCATTATGCTGTGTGTATTATTTAGTTTAACAGATTAAATCACCAAAAACAAACGTGCTGCTCATACACATGTTTCACAAAATCAGAAAATGTGTTTCTTTAGATTATACAAATAATTATTGAATGTGACAATTAACAAATGTGTTTAATGTAGTATTATTTTGTTACAACACATAATTAATCATTAGTCATGTTATACGAACATATAAGTTCGACCTAGAGTTTGGTAACAATGTTTCTGAAATATAAACTTACCTTCATCGACGTCGTTTGCTTTGCATGCACGAGATTCCCAATTCCTGTAATCAAGATCTATTTTTAGGATTATAACATGTTGACATTTAAAACGGGTTGCCGGTTGGTCAAACACAAAAGTAAGTTGATTGTTGCCCAACAGCACGGCATATAATACTTTGTAGGACAGTGAATAACCGAACGTAATGACAGTATTAATTTTTCCCAATAAGTCGATGACTTACTTTGAAATTTATACTGTAACGCTAGTCAACTTGAACCTGATAAGTGTCATCAATTAAACGCTCGAACTGCGTTCGATATTCATGCTCGGTCTTGTCCGTGTGAGAGTTTCACGAGATTAATGGCCACAAAACAGTAAATTAGTAGGCTAGTATTTAATCTATTTACCAGAATCCAGTACAAGTTAAGAAATCATATATTCATGAAAAAAAAACACTGTCAAATTCATGCTGGCTAGCTAGAACATGTATTAAACAACCTTCAGCAGTGCAATATAGGTGCTACAACTGCGAGAAATTCAACAAACAATGCATTGTACAAAGGACCAAGGACGTACTTTAAGACGGTTTGAATTACAGAACCTCTATTGAATTAAAAATGTCATTTACCTGTTATTAGCCATATCGATATCTGAAGAAGAAAATTATTTAGAGACAGTAGTTAAAATTGAAAATAAATAATATAGCAAATCGTATGTGCATTTTTAAGTCAGTGCATTCTTCTAGACGGAACCAATCCTCAGATAAAACACGTTTGAAAAAGGAAACTCTGTTTAATAAAACAAACTTTCCATGACATTAAAAAGTTTTGTAAAATAGTATTCTTTTTATATAACATACATAAGTCGAGCTGCAAAAAGACAAGTGCATTGACATCATGACACATCTTTACATCAATTTACCTAGACAATTGATCACTTGCCTTAAATAAATGGCTAGCGACAGGTAACAAGAACGTCACTCCTGATCATATTTCTAGAGTTGCTTTGTTCTTTAATTTATTGCGCATACCTTGTGTCCAACTAACGCGCAATCTACACCTCCGAACTATGACAGCAGCTATCGTCAGAAGAAGCAACAAGCTCGCCCCTCCGGCAATGATTGGGAACAGCAGTCCTGTGTGTGCTGCACACACAAGATAAATGTATAACAACTGAATTGATTTAGTTGCATTACAAATCGATATAATGTTCTTTTTTATATTTTTTTTGTAGTTCGATGTTACAATTGTACTCAAACATTCATTATATTAAATAGGCTCAAGTTCATGTCATTAATCTCAAAGTAAAAATATCATTGCATATCCTATGATAAAAGTTAAGAGAACTCATTCTTATAAAATGTTGTTTAAAAAAAAAATACACTTAAAGAAAGCCGAACGAAGAGCGTACATGGCGATGCAGAAATAGCGTGTGTATCTTCAATAATTATTCGCACTGAGCTCTGCAATCGTCCGATTTTGTTTTGTCCAAACGACGGGATAATCACGTTCTCTGCCACGCACGTATAGTTTCCTGTGTCGACCTCCTGCATGTTTTTCACAGTTAGCCGTTCCCCTGAAGTCTGCAGTGCGAAGTTATGCCCCATACGGATAGATGGAGTTGGATTACCCTGGCTACGACACTCAATTAACACGTCACTACCTCTTGTAACAGTGTACATGTCAGTGTGCAACTCAGCACCGTTTATAACAAATTGGGGTTTGGAAGGTTCATCTGCAATAATATATTCGTATTGTATTAATTCTCAGTTTAATAAATGGTCGGTAACAAATGTATTAACTGGATAATTGTTCACGTGACGCTTTTCGCGAGCACGGGAAAAATGCTAACAATACAATTAATGAAATGAGCATTAATTACTGATACACGCATACGTATTACTGGTGCTGTATTGTTATAGCATTATCTTTGAAGATGCGATTTTTGTAGTCGTGGGTTATTATTCCAGTGGGACAGAGAACAGAAAATATTGTTCCGCATTGTCTATATTTTCTTGACGAAAATTAGATGTTATAGATGATCAATCAAACATTTAAAATGTAAAAACTGGGAATATAACTGGAAATACATTTCAATATTTCGGGAAATTACCATACATAGAAACGCCTTTTTATTAAAATGTATCAGTTATTTAAGAACATAAAACATAATATTGTTATGTTAAATTTGTTTTGAAATTAAATAAATTCATCAGATATACAACATACACAAAACATGCAGTTCTAGCGAGTTTCTAGACATATTCTTTTGCCTGGACCCAAAGGTCGGAATCATTTCGTTTTTCGCGACGCACTTGTATTTTCTAGCGTCATTATATCGAATATCATTCAGTAACAGCATGCCGTCTTCATGCTCGGTGTTGTTGTCCGTTTTCCATTGAATCGTAGGTGATGGATTAGCGTCGCTCACACACTCTAATAAAAGGCTAGTTCCTTCTATGACAGTTACTTCGCTACTGTTAACATCTGTACCGTTGATAAAAAACTTTGGTTCACTCGGCGGATCTATAAAAACACAGGCATTACATAGAGATAACCATACACACTTTAATTAAAAGGCAATATTATGAGATCACCGAATAGAATATGTTTCAATAAATTATCGTTCAATAATATTTCCAGTTTATTGAAAACAAATAATTCGAGTCCTCAAGTTTAATTATGAACATGTTTAATCGTTTATATGTATATTTATCCGCATATATTTATGAAATGTCCTTTCCGTATGTTAAAATATTGATGTTTGCTTCATCATTTTTTTACAAGCAATTAATACATGGACTGATAGATTGAAATAGTTTTATTTAATACATACATAAAACATTTACATCCAGCGACCTTTCGGTATGACCTGTCAGATTTGGTCCAACTGTTGGTGTCATCATGTTTTCAGCAACACACGTATACGTTCCATCGTCTGATGTATCAACACTCAATTGAATACTGCTTTGATTAAACACTCTAGAACCATGTTTCCAACGGTATGTTGGCATTGGATTTCCGGAACTTTGACAATCTAGTAATAGCATCGTACCGTTCAAGATATTCAGTAAGCCAACGTTAAGTTCAGTGCTATTATGCGAAATATTTGGAACGCTAAGAGGATCTAAAATGCAAACGTATTTAAATAAAAGAAAACAAAAATGGATAACAAGCATTTATTTCAACGCATGTTGAAATTCTACCATTTTAAATCAAAGATGAATATTAAATTCATTTAATGAATAAATTATTGAAACATTTTTAATTTTATAGAAGATCTAAAACATTGTTTCCAGTTTGAACAGTGTATTTATTTATAAAAATATAATAACGTCGAATTGCAGCTGATTTAGGATTCTTATATGTATGTTTAAAGAGAGAGTTCAATTATATATTTTCATACGCACATAAGACATCTATATCAAGCGACTTTTCGGCTTTCATAGTTTGAACGCGTTCAATAGTTGGTCTCATGACATTTTCAGCAACACATGTATACAGCCCCTTCTTGGTTATGTCACCACGCAGTACGAGACGACTGCCGTTGAATCGCATAGAGCCATGTTTCCAACGATAGGAAAGCTTTGGAGTCCCAGAACTCTGACACTCCAGTAATATTGTGGTTCCATTGACTATTTTCAGAGAATCAGTTGAGATTGTTGTGTCAGTGGGCGGATCTGAAATAGTCATGTTCTGAGTGTTAAAATCATCTACAATAAAAACGGGTCTATGTCATTATTCTTATTTGAAGAACTTTTTTTCACATTCTTATATTTGTTCCGCACATAGTTTTGAGATACAGTGGCAGGAAAGAAATACATATATTTCATATAAAACTATTTCCAAAGTTAGATTTCCAGCACGTGAACGAGTTAAAGGAAACAAACAAACTAACTTATCATAATTCAGATTATTCAAATGAAATTTTACAATTAATAAATACTGTTTTAATTTGTATGTATAAATGAGTACTTAAAACATCTATTTCCAACGATGATATTGATTGACCAGACTTGTCATGACCAAATGTTGGTATCATCAAGTTTGAAGCAACGCACGAATATGTTCCGCTCTCGAAAGTATCACCACTCAGTGTAATACGACTTTGATTATAAACACTGGAACCATGTTTCCAACGAAAGAAAGGCATGGGATTTCCGAAACTACGACACGATAGTTCCAATGCTGTACCACGTACGACTGTCAGTGTTTTGTCGTTGATTTCTACATCTTTGTTCATTAATATCGGAGCACTAGGTGGATCTTTGAAAATACGACAATTACATGTTTATTTGATCAAATAAAAACGAACACACATATACAAAACAACGACACATAGTGTCTTTTTCATGTTTGGCATTGAATTAAGATGAATTGATTCCAGTAATTAAATATAGTTTTTTTTATAGTTAAGCAGACCACGGAGATGAGGTTTAATAAAAATCATTTGAGTATTAATGATAGCATTTTCGCACGTTTACCCAATTACACAGGGATACGTTTACGTACATAAAATGTCTACGTGCAGTGTCTGATTTGCCTGACCAGTTTCGGTCGGTCCAAATGTTGGAATCATCATGTTTTCAGCAATGCAAGTGTACGTTCCATGTTCGGATGTATCGCCCCTCATAATTATTTGGCTGGAGGCATGGCGTCTGGAGCCATGTTCCCACACGTAGGATGGTAGTGGATTTCCAAAACTCAGACACTGCAGTAAAAGTTCTGATCCGTTGACGACCTTCAGAGGCCCATCTGGTATTTCCGTACCTTGATGCATTAATGTTGGAGAAATTGGAGAAACTGTAATTAAGAGGGTCTTTTTTAATAAAAGATTGTTTAGACATTTTACAAATCTAATGCGTAGATTAACGAGCGTGTATTGTATTTTCTTACGAAATAAGACAGACCATAGAGGACAAGTCAATACATTTTCTTCGGCACCTAAATTAAATATATTGAGAAACGGTTAACGATGTTTCAAAA
This sequence comes from Dreissena rostriformis, assembly GCA_007657795.1. NCBI lineage: Eukaryota > Metazoa > Mollusca > Bivalvia > Myida > Dreissenidae > Dreissena > Dreissena rostriformis. The sequence continues at coordinate 49,457 of VMBQ01002417.1, forward strand.
AGTATTCAAAAGAAGTTTTGAAACTTGTTTAAACATTTTAAAACGAATGGTACACATGCAGTGTAAAAATGCTATAATTACATAGAACTTCTATGTGCAGCGAGTTGTTGGATTGGTCGGTCAATATGAATCCATCAGTGAGTGTGGTCTCGTATGTCGCAACACACACATAACGTCCGGCGTTCTCTTGTCTGATGTTACGGAGCTTGAGATATGTGTTGTTGGTCGGTCTGGATTCAGTTTCCCAGCGGATTGCTGCTAACGGGTTGCTATCCGCAATGCACTCAATGAATAATGAGCCTCCACTGATGACTTTTAAAACGTTTTCTCTCAAGTATGTTGAACCACGTTTAAAAGCTGGTTTTTCAAGAGGGTCTACAATATTGAGCATTAAAGAACAAATATAAAAGAAAGTGGTATTTTCATTTATCTGCTGCAATATGATAGTTAAAGTCGCAATTTAAATAAGCTGTCAATAACTTAACTATGCCTAGTAAACTGCTGCAAATAGCCAATATCTACTCGAATGACCATTTGAAAACCAGAGGGAATAATGGCGACCCAAAACAATTTCGAAACAGTTGCGTTCAAGACGTAGACATATAACATGAGTTATAATTTATCGCCAACGGTCGTCACATATCGCAAGAACTCATTTGCATTATTTTTTCTCAGGGAGTCACTTAAGAAAACAACGTCGTTTTTATAGTTTGAATATAAACAAAAAGCAGGACAAATCCGCAAACAATTACACCATACTCAGAAAAAGTCTCTTTTTGTCACTAGATCAAAATCTCGTAAACATATATGAAGGTTCATCAATTAAACAATGAGTTCTTCACCTCAATTGTTAGAATAGAATAATAAGAAACCGGAGACCTTGTGACACGCTCAGTAAGCTGATTCAGTCAAGTTTGGAAGATGTTACTATAGTGGAGTATATATCTGATGAATCTCTGATATTTGTAAACTAAATTTGGAGCTGAGTCTTTCAATTTAGTCTTAAAAACCTGAATTTTCTTATTTTTGAGTTATTTTTTTATGAAATAGCATGGTTTTTGTTAACATTGCAAATTACGATATTAAAATCAATCGATATATAAAACTCATTATTTTCATCGCTTAACATAGCACATATTTTATTTTAAACAGAAAATTGGCAATTTTTGTCATACGTTTTAAATTATTTTATAACTTGAATAAAATACAAAGTTGTGTACTCACAATGGACGTTTATTTTAGACTTATTTGAATAGAACGTCCCATTTTTCGTCTCTGCTGCGCAATAAATGTCACAGGAGTGATAACGAAGAGCTGGTTTGAACTCCAGCACACTCGATGTGGCCGTAGATATGTAATACGGATTGAAAGATGTGTCACTACATTGTGGGTACTTGTGATGTTGTAAGAACCAGTGAAATGCCGACGCGCTAATGCCCTCCCTGGTTCTGCAAGTGATGGTCATCGGACGACCCTCTACAACTTTGTATTCGTAGTCACGTGGGCCCATAATCACTTCCTCGCGGAAAGCTGCTGTTTAAAACGTAAAATAAGAATGTAAAATATTAATAGTAATGAAATAACAAAAAAATAAAATAATAATAATACTACTAATTATACTACTACTAATAATACTACTACTTCTAATAATAATAACAATAATAATAATAATAAAAATAATAATTATAATGATGATGATGATGATGATGATTATGATGATGATGATGATGATGATGATGATGATGATGATGATGATGATGATGATGATGATGATGATGATGATGATGATGATGATGATGATGATGATGATGATGATGATGATGATGATGATGATGATGATGATGATGATGATGATGATGATGATGATGATGATGATGATGATGATGATGATGATGATGATGATGATGATGATGATGATGATGATGATGATGATGATGATGATGATGATGATGATGATGATGATGATGATGATGATGATGATGATGATGATGATGATGATGATGATGATGATGATGATGATGATGATGATGATGATGATGATGATGATGATGATGATGATGATGATGATGATGATGATGATGATGATGATGATGATGATGATGATGATGATGATGATGATGATGATGATGATGNCATATATATATATATATATTTGTCATGATTCTGGTTTAGGTAAATGCCTCACAGAAGCTGTGTATACAATAAAGGAACAGATTATTATCAAAATTTAAACCATATATGAAACAAAAACCAAATAAAGATGCACATGTAATTTTAAAATAACAAACAACATAAATAATATCACTACAAACGATATGTTAACTTATCATCAACATTAAGCTATCAGCATTCGCTTAACGTTTTTATTTATCACAGGCTTAATTAATGTCATATTGCTTTAACATCGAGTTAAAATATCTTTGGTAAAACGGTGTTATTATGTACTGAGAAAAATCTGATTACTTAAAGTTCAGTTACTCAGAACAGAAAAGGAAGAAATAAAAGTATATTGCCAAACACATTCGGGATTATGTTCATATTATAAATACTTTACAAACATAATTATAATAAATACACACATACAACTTTGCATAAAAATAATTGGCTTGAACAAAATCAAAGAACATCTGCACAAATACAATACAAATACAATTTTCTACAAATATCGACAATTAAAAGGTGGTTAACACGTGTTCTCAAATATGTATTAAATACATATAAAAGCATCAACAGGTGTGTTTGTTTGCATGTGTGTTACTATTGGTACTTAAAATGCGATATCTAGTTATCACCAAGTATCGTGTATGTAAAAATTCAGAGTTGCACTTACCCAGCGATATTTACTTAATACACATTTATTACGAACCCATGTTGTATAGGCGGACACAGGTTTTGAGTAGAGGAGACTGTGTTAGCAAGCCAACATGTATCTACTTAGAGGTTTACCAGCACATTCAAGCAAATACGAAAAAACTATATCTATAAATATATAAAAATGTAATGAGTCAGGAAACATGAATACACATACAAGTAACTTAATGAAAGACAACAAATTAAAGCTATTGTGTTTGGGCATTCACGAAAAAAAGAAGATTTGTATGCAAGTGGTTTATGTTCTTTGGTTCTAACATTTCAAACAATAGTGACATACCAATAATACCATGCAAGTGAGTAGCGGTTTGTCATAAAGAAGAGGAAAATAATTAAAATAACGCGAACAAAAATGTTGAACAAGGAATTGGTCTTCCATGAAAGTTAGCAATGGATACGCAAATATTGAAACGTCTCAGATCTAAAGAAACACAAATTCAGCTGTGTCATCTCTTCATCTTTAAACAGTGAAACAAGTACACCATTAAGGAGTGCGACCTGTCCACAATCGTGATACATCGACTATCTCCGGAAACTCCGTAAGATATATTGATGCAATAAATCGTCTGCTGACCTGTCCAGTGAGATAAAGGTAAATACACACCACGCGTCTGACGCAACCTCGGACGTCTATAGAATATCCAGAACATTTTTTAGCATCATGGATATTAATATACGTATTTACCTCACTCGGCTCATACGATGACTAGGCGAAATTTGATATAACTTCGTTAAAAATTTGAAGTTTACTGACCAAAAATACACAACGGTTATATAAACGACGTTACATTTTTCTTACACGGAACCGACAGAACATCGCAATTAAGTATATAACACAATAAAAACAACATATGTGAAAAAAGCAGTGTAATTACAAACATAAAAACAACTTTTACTATTAAATGTGTTTAACAAATACACATCTGACAGTTAAAGTAATAATTAAAAAACAAAGAACATACAATACAAACTTAACAATAGATATATTATATTCATTTTCAAATGCACAATATCATAAATAAGAAAACTTAAAAAAATGTTAAAATCAATTATATACAGGTTATTGTATGCATACTAAACAGGTAATCTGATGCATACTGAACAGTAAGTAACATAAACAATAAAAACGCTGTTTTCATTACTTCTCATTTCAGCATATTGTTTGCAACATTATTATCAATTAAATAATAAAAGCTGTAAACTTTGCATAAGGTTGGAGAAGGGACACTCGTTTGAAGAAAAACTGACTAAACAAATGTGTATTTATAACGCATAAAGTTTACCAACAGTGCTTATAATAGCTAGACACGGGATTCCCAGTGATTCACCATATCAGTATGTGTGCAGTCCGCGTTTTCAGAAAATCATTGTTTACATCCACTGTAAAATGGCGGATATTCGCCACTAAACGAGATTTTTGTCTAGATAAATACTCCAAACCTAATGTTTAGACGTTAAATGTCAAAACTCGAACATATTCTAGGATTCTTTACACAACTTAAAATAATTTTTAAATTGTTTAATGTTGTTGCGTGTGTACAATATGGAAGGCGATTGGATAAATAATAAATCACTATCGGCTTTGCATATATTCTCACTTCTTTTGTCACTTCAGTTTCAGAAATATAAAAGAAAAACACGTAAGCAATATAAAAATAGTTTAGTCACATTGTTGTTGATTTTTCTTGTGCCTCAAGCTAGGCTCAGACGAGCCCCAGTAGCTTTCCCTGTCACAGTATGTGATGAATAAATTAAAATTATTAATTTCATTTTAATTTGAAAGCCGGCATGACGGGTGAAACGCTTCAACCTTCATACAGTAGCATTCAATAATACCGATACCACTTTTTTCAAGTACTGCAAGGCAGTCTTAAATACACGTACAATGTTACATCCATTAACCAATTATTATGTTTTGTGCTCAATGAGCGTCATTCTTTAGTAAGAAAGCAACATTGGCTGTCTTGGCTGACGCCTGCTCATTTCGTTTAGATGGGCATGATAGCTCCGCACATGCACTTGATTCACTGGAAAGGTAAGACCATTGTCGTAAATGCGTATCACCTCTTTCATGTACTCTATTGCTTGACGAACGTTGACTCCTTCGGCTATGCGACCTTGACAGAAGTTATACGTCAACAACTCTTCAGGGACCATCTCATCAACGTAACTGGTGCCAAGTTCGTCCAGTTTCTCTTGGGCAATACGAATATTGTCCGGTGCTGAGGCGTTTTCAATGGCCATGCGTGTGTAATCAACGTTTACCCCAAGTCGAATGAGAACCTCGCTCATCAGGAAAAACTTTCTGAAATATATCAGAAAGTCGGTGTTCAAAACCTGTGCATACTTGAAACCATATTCGCAGTGGTGCAATGCTAGCTGCCTAATCTCCTCCGATTGGGACACCTGATACAATTTCCGTAACACGAACACCATTCGGTGATGGTACATTGGCATTATACTGATTCGAGTACACCGAAGACACAATTTTTCAAGCTCCTTCCCGTACGCTCTGACTCTGCCCACGTCACCCTGCTCCGCGGCACCAACAATGTCCCTTCCGTGATAAACCAGATTAGCGTAAAATTTATTCACACAATCAGGCAGACTGTTCCACATTTCTTCAATAATTGCTTTAACTTCGGCATTGTCTGAACAAAGCTGTGAGCGAATTCTTGTCACAACTACCAGCTGGTCTGCTTTCATTTGGAGCTCAGCCTGATCGTTTATCGTTCTCAACATTCTCATACATTCCTCTGCAAACTCTTTTAGACGTTGTCTGTTGCAAACGGTAGGGTCGGTGGGTTTTTGGAACTTTATATATTCTCGCATAACGTTTTCTGCAATCCGTATATCTAAATCCGGGTTTCCATCGAATTCACGGTGAAAATCACCATTATTGGCGCCGAAGAGATTCCGTTTCAGATGGAAACAAAGCTTAACCAAGCCATTGCTTTGGTTCATTAACACGCCAATAACTGCTTCAAACGGATTCCTGTTCAAAAGATACAAAACCAAACTGCGACACAACTCTGACCTCCCTCCGTCTTTAAATCTTCTTATAGTGACTTCGTCAGGTATTATTAGTCTAGCATTTTTACACCTGTTTAACAATTCAATAGTGTCCAGATATATGTCGAAACATTCTACAGGCACGGAATTAACAACTCTGCCTGGTCGGTGCTCGTTCAAATCAATCACCCCAGGACAATCCATTTCGAGCGAAATATATGCTTACGTATGCGGCAAATTTCAAGAAAGTCAGGAAAGTTTCACGAGTTGCAGCAGCCGATATATTTCATACATGCACATACCTTGGTGGTAGGATAAAGTTGTTATATTACTAAACTGTATGGCGACTTTACATACAATTCCTTCCATTGCTAAAACAGCCACATACATATTTAAGTTCTCTATTTATATCCTGCAAATGTAGCACAAAACTTTAGATATAAAATGCGTCTGTCTTTCGCTGAGTTGTGAAATCTACTGCGCAGTAAAATGTAAACACGAAACTGAAATAGGATAACCATATGACTATACTACGGAAGCCTGAGATGGCATTTTCAAAACGCGACAAATGACACACGTTAATTAGCCTGTAGTGATATAAATCGTTTATTTGCTCCGCATTCGGATAGAATTTCAACAATCAGTTATTGGAGTGGCATTTTGCGCCATTGGTTATCGTGCCTCGTAGTCTCCATCCTACTGTACGGCTGTAAGACATGGACGCTGCACGCAGTCACAGAACACAGGATACAGGTCTTTAAACACAAGTGTCTCCGAAGACTTCTCCGCATCTCATACATGGAGAACAAGACCAACGAGTTCGTCTTGAACATGAGCTCCTCCTTGCGAACGTCAACAGACATGACATACATTCCATGGATGAATTACTCTCAGCAGCCCACAGGATACCTGACTGGCTGAGGATCTCTGTGTAGTCGTCCCTAATTTCCACCCAACGGCCAGACCGGTCAAGGGAATGATGATGACTTTGACCACCGAAGAACTATTTAATGGTAATTATACATCTTTGAATGAAGTTATTGGCTGGGCTGTTTCCAGGCAGGTATACACACTACCGTAGTAGCAGATTCCTATACATCAACTGACTAGTGCAAATGTTCAATTTATATACAGGCTGTATCTCATAATTGATTTGCATACTTAACATGATTCTAGTCATTTAATTAAGGGCATAAAATGAAAAAAAAATCAATTTGTAATACCAACAAATGATCTAGGCTCGTACACTTTCAAATATCCTTTATGTATACAAAATGTTGTAAACACCAGACTCATTGCTAACTAAGCTATTTTTACTTCAAATTCATGTGGTTTAACTTTTTGATCTTTCGCTTAGTTGTGAATAAATATGTGCCATCAATCTTTTGATATGTGACATTTATGACTGAATTTGTGTTCCATACAAGCTATTTTGTTTCGCCCAGTCACATGTCATTTTGCCCAGTGTTTACCCTGGCGGAGATACACGACAGCACATGCTACCATTTGGTTTCGTATTACGTTTAAAAAACGTATGGCGTGATAGATTGGGATTCCATAATTGCAATGGTATACATAAAGGATAGCAACCTACCTGTGTTAATAAATATGTCAAGTAGAGATAGGAAACATCAAACCTTCGTATACATTTGTCAAAACCAATCTGATTTTCGTTTTTTTTATTTTTTTTATTATTGCATTGGATTCTATCCAGCTCATGTTTTGTTATTCTATAAATAACTATCAAAATGAAAGTTAAGTTTACATCAGTGTTAATGGCATATACCTGGTAAAACAAATTGTGCTTATACAAGACTACTTAAACGATGATATGTAAACACCAGACATTTGCAATAACAGTTTATATTATGACTGTAAACCACGACACATAAGCACTGTTTTACCATATTAAGTCCCTAAAAATACAACGAAAGCATGAGCTGTACTGACATTTAAACAATTGCTGAAGAAACAGACCAGACCATTTATTCATCATTAAAAGTATTAAGAGCACATCAACATCGTTCATGAACATAAACCGTTATTCTAGGTACATGTATGTACAGGAACTTATTGGAATGTACATCACATTTAATAAATAACATGTAATATTAATAATTCATGTTATGTGCGTTGCCGTTATACACTATTTTTGACATAACGGTAGCATGACGGAGGTATTGTCCATAACAATAGCACATTTATAAATACGAATATATCTAACTTACTGAAAAGAAACACTGTTCAAGTCTAATAAGAATGCACGCAGTTGTAGGATCTTGGTTTTCAGCATATGACTGCAACAGTTGTTCCGCTGTCTGCATATCGGAATCAGGGTTACAAAAGTACTCTGTTGGATGTAAATCAATTAAAGTTTACCTTTATATGTTTACCAAGCTCGTGTATTGTTTTTAAAGGACACAGTCTAAACGATCGACGGATTTGTTTTAAACTAAAACAGCGATAAGATACAACTGGCACGCACTTATTTAATTGTTTATGTCCGTTTAAACTATGTCACATGATGCAAATTATAGAACATATAGTAAGTGAGTAAGTAAGTAAGAAAGTTAATTGTTTATTAGAGTGACATGTGCAATATAACCAAACTTCATATTAATATATATATATATACAAATGTGGTTTGCACCCGATCCGATGGGTTTATAAGTCACCAAAACAGAATATTTCAAATTATATACAATAGCACCACATACACTGATGCATGTGAATACTATATTACGAAAATGAATTTGAAAGGAAAACACAAATTGTACATGAATTTACGACGATGATATACTCATTCAGAACTATGCATAGATAACAGTTACTCTTTTATTTAAATAAGTTTTAGCAATAAATTTAGTAAGTTTTCATGGAAATAAAGATATGAGTATATTCAGTTTACTTATAGAATTGTATCACATTCAAACAGAAAGTGTACTTCGTCTTCTATACGATCACCGAGGCACAACCTACACGGCCTCTGTTTAAAAGGTTCTCCTACAAATCGTCCAGTTTCAACCTTTAGTTGCAGTATACCCATTCTTAATTGACACAACATTGATCGTTCATTAAGGCTAAGTGTTATGTATTCCTCTGTCTTGGATGCACTCTTAAAAGGTCGGTAAGTCCTTAATTTAGGAACATGCTGGATATCCTGGCTCCAAGTATTAGCATAATTAAGATGAATCTGATATTTTGCTTGTGAAAGATTTACCACTGTTTTTATATCGACATTGTTTGAGAGACCGATCGTATTTAATACCTCTTTTAAATCTTTTGTCCATTTGTTTTTGTTTCGTGTGACTATTATAGTAGCAATACACACTTTCTTGGTGATTCTGTGATCGTCCATTTGCACGAGCTTGTTCCGGTACCGTAGCATGGTAAGCCAACGTCGGTATACACATATAAATGCACAATTTACAACAAACATATGGAAATATTGCATACAAATATGAATGTTTAGAACACTACAAATTTGGAAAATTATACAATACAAATATCAAAATTTTTTCACATGTGTATGAAACAATTGCATACATATTTGAACTTTTCGAACATATATATGAAAATATCAAACATAAATATCAAATTATGCAACGCTTTTTTTGCCACACATATATTTGATTTTACCACATATATTACTTTATAAAACATATATTTACAACTATACCACATTGGAAACATTGAATTTTGCAACGTTTGACATGCCGTACGATTCGCAGTTTAATGGGTTCTTACATCTCATTAATTCTCTTTGATAATGCTACATTAATATTTGCTTTTGTGCATTTACTATATTATACAGTTCGCTTAAAATACCTTTACGATCAAACTACAAGATCAAAGCATTTGTTTGATCACAAAGACAGTTACAGAGGCAAATTGCACATTTTTTACGTCGAGTTTGTATACCGGATAAGTATCACAATCGAGCATCTCGTAATGCCTACTTATAACAGTGTGTTGGCTAACCGACAATTGTCTTTTCTTTTATAGAATAATATCAACGTTGGAGCCCGCGGTATAGATTCCGAAGTCCCTACATTATTAATAAAGAAGCGAAGCGTTTTTAAGTCAATATGGATTTCGACGATGATATTTTTTTATATGAATACACGAAATAACATCCCTAACAAAGATTTTTACTGGTAAAACGATGTAATTTGGTTTATGATGACAGTACGCGGCATTTTTAGGCTTAAGGTTGAGTACCACTGAGATTGGATATCGATACATATGTTTGGACATTGTTTTAAGTTTTTGTTTTCAATCAAGATATTATAACTGCTATCATAAATGTACAAAAAGTTGAATATGGAAAAAATTAACACTTGTCTATATTTCGGATGAATAACGTCGATATCCCCTTTAAAAATGTATGATATAATACCAGATACACATTCACAAACTACCAATGTTCCTTCGGCGTTGTTGAATTGTATAACGTTTTGATGAAACAATATGATACTTCTTTAAAAGTGTGTTATGGTGGACGAAACATGGAACATCACCGGTCGGGGATATCTACGTACAAGCTGCACTTTGTAGTCACTGATATGGTTTGCGATACCAGGCATGATGCCTCCCCGTTCACAAATCTGCAAAGCGTTTTTAAGATAATGCAATGCCATCGAAACATCTTCTTCAAGCTCATATAAACGCGCTCTGCAAACGTGATAAGCAAGTAACTCTCCGGTCGACATGATGTGCATAAACTTTCTTTCCAATTCATCCATTTTGTCCCTCGCTGACATTATCGTACGCTGTGTTTCGTGTGTTGGATACCACTGCTGACATGTAAAATCCGGATTTACTCTAAGAAGTAGCTGTGTCGCATCTAAAATGAAGAATAATTTGTACTTTAAACTCATGCTTTCACTTAAGACGGTAGCAAAGTGTAGCCCTCGTTCGCATTGCTGCATGGCGTCCATAAACACGTCCAGTCGTTCTGTAGCCTTGTAAGCCGTGCGAAATACGAACGTTAGTCTCTGGTGGAACAAAGGCATTATACTGGGGTGTGTACACTTTAAGCATAGGCGTTCAAGTTCCTCTCCGTACTGACGAACACTGGTTAAATCACCGCCTTCCGCTTTCATGATTATTTCACGACCATGATAAACAAGTAGTGCATAAAATTTGCTCACGTTAGGATTACGCACAGCTTGAACTGCCGTCCACATTTCATTTATTTTTGCTATCGTTTCTTCGTGACTGTCAGACATTTGTACAAGATGCCTTGTTTCAACGGCCAAAAGGTTAATTTCTTCTTGAAGCTCTCGATTCAACATTGTGGTCATATTGCTTATACAGCGACGCACCAACTCGGTCAATCGAAACTTCCGAATAGCCGGATTGTGTGACCCAATGTATTCCTGCAATTTCCGTTCGATGTTTTGCATGTCTTCATCGGGATTGCATGCGTATGGGGCGTTAAGGTCACGATGGACGTAATTCCGTTTTATTTGAAACGCCAATGTTATCCAACCTACATTTGCTTCGATCAGCACATTATATATATCGTCAATAGCATTATGTTTCATGAGTATTATGACAAGAGCTTGACATTGTTTGCGTTGGTCGTTGCGCAATGTCCCAACATATTCAACCAATGGGATGTCTACTACAAGGTTTCCTCTTCGACATTTGTCAATTATCGAAAATACATCTATTGGAAAATTGAAGTACTCTCTGGGAATCGTGTGAATGATCATAACAACTGATGATATAACATGCCTTGCAAAGCGATTTCTCCTCAAGTCAATCGTTTGTTCTTCCAGATCATCCATGTTGTTTCATCCCACAATATTATGGATCAATCTGGATTGTGGTGGGTGGCTGTCAGGATGATGAATAAGACGTATTTGAGGGATGAAAACCTTTCATTTTGGAAATGTAACTGGACATTTTTCCTGATACAGTCTAAAATTCCCATCGTTTGAAATAGAGTACAGTAGCTGTTGTTTGTTGTTGCAGTGACCTCACGCGTATGTATTATGTTAAATGTTATATGTTAAATGTCAACCAAGCAGTATCAATGGTGGCAAATTCTTCAGTGCAGACGATCGTAACATACTCGACCGTAGCTTCAGGGTTTTGTAATCTAAAAGGCAAATATTTATATAAATTAAAGGATCATCTGTGTCATACAATCATTTTGTCGGTTTTTCAACATCTTGTTGTTAATCGATTGACTATGATTCTAACATTGTCAAGGCTATTATAACCCTTACCATTTGATTATCTCGGATATGTGTAATAAGAACACTTTACCTTGCTCGAAAACAGTTACCGACTTGGCACTATGTGATATAGGTAGAGGTAAGGGTAAGTGTTAATGGAAAATCTGCCGTACATTGTGCATATTCAAGTAATTTGTTATCTGTGCAATTTAAGGTCTGTAACTGTTAGGGAATGTGTCATTTAATAAATTTATTATTTACTTTTTATATAAATTAATAATTGACCGATATCGTACGCGTCAAAGTTCCCGTATTACAGAGAATGTACATTTAGACGTTTACAAACATTATATTGTTTGCCCCTGTAGTGAGTTCATACAAAGATGTTCTAAGAATGAGCTCATTCTTTACAAACAACACAAACAACACACATTTGCAAATTAACAAAAAACAAGTTCGATTTAAATATCGGGATAACTAGTCGTAACATATCAACATATAATATCACGCACATTAATTCAATTTTACCTGTTGAAATGTAATATATCCAGCCAGTATTATTGTGTAGACTACACAAATACTAAATTCATTCAATTGTCCGAGGCTTTTTCAATTCTCCAATGACATTGTATCGTAAAAATATTGTTTATTATTAATTTTACGGATTTATATTTAAAAAGTACATATGCAATTAACTTAATCTACACCAAACAAGAATAATCCTTGATATTTATAACAAATTAGTGATCGCTTTCATTCGAGAAGTGTTTATTCCTCAACTGCGCAATAACATAAAATAGGAAAAACCCAATATAAACCTTGGATTCGCTCACTGTTCTTATATGGTTACGTAGAATGTTGTTTATAATCGTAAACAGCCCACGCCTAGTATTAAATCAATCAAGCGAAACCTGTATAGGCGTATATTTATAAATTTCTCATTAACCACGCGTACGTACATGCTGCAGAAAACTCGCATTTAAAGGGACTATAAGGACACTGAAAAAGAGCAAAAGGGATAATCTCTTGATTAAAACACATCTAAAAAAGACATAAATAACAATATATATATATATATTTTGATGGATGAACACGGTTATAATATACAGTATGCCCACATGTTGAAATAAACTCAATGCATAATACGAGTATTGTGTTGCCGTTTATATATTATTTTTTAAGTCATAAATGCTTTTATTTTATAAAATACAATGTGTACTTCCTTTTGTACCATCTTCGTTGATAATTTTTGTCTTCGTATGACTCCAAAGGCATGAGTTTAATCTCCCGCGTGGCGTTTTTGTTCTGTCTTTTGTGCTGTTTTTTATCAAATATCATTTTATTTAGTATATTTTGTTTTCTTTGCAACTGCATATTAATTTGTTGCGTAGACCCTTAACTGTTGTTTAATAGGAATCACGGACTTTACTTCTATACAAGACGTATCTTTATATCCGCGGCAATACAAAAACGTGTGCCCGAGATATTATTCTTACATAGCGTCTTGTTCTCTTTGTCTGTCTTGATGCACTAACAAAGTGTATCTTTTTATACGTTTCGCTACACCCACAAAGTAAATCCCATTTTTATCCATGATGTAAAGTCATAACATCACGGCGACAATGTCAGAGGACATTTGGTTTATGTTTTAACATCACAAAAAAAGTAAACATCGTTCAAACAAGAGATGTGTTTTTCAGAAACACAATGCCCCACTAATACGCCGCTTTGATCTTTTTTTTACCTTTGACCTTGAAGGATGACCTTGACCTTTCGCCACTCAAAGTGTGCAGCTCCATGAGATACACATGCATGCCAAATATGAAGTTGCTATCTTCAATATTGCAAAAGTTATGAGCAAGGTTAAAGTTTTAAGACAGACAGAATGACGGACAGAATGACAGACAGGCCAAAAACAATATACCCTCTTTTTTAAAAAGGGGGGGGGGGCATACAAACAAATCTGCCGTATATAAACATTGGTCTGCTAGCATATTTTTCCTCAGTTCGAGATACCCATATGTATAACAAAAGCTTTGTATAATAAAAAAGCTTTCGCTAGTTAAATTTATCCGTATTATAAGAAACTCCTTTATTACCCCGCGCAATTGTGCATTATTGAAAATAATCCTCGATTCATAAAAAAACCCTGAAATAACAAGTGACAGAAGAACAAAAACACACACACATAATTGTTATACACAATGTACTCATTCATGTTGCTAACTAACATGTGCTTATCTAGTAGCAAACATATTTTGTTGTCTGACAGCTGTTACGGGAACAAATAAACTGTATACAATACCAACAGGATATCCACTTATAGTTTATTTATAAATATAATACTAACTTTATTAATAAACAAGGGCTGTTTGTAAAACATGCATGCCCCCTATATGGGCTATAAGTTGTAGTGGCAGCCATTGTGTGAATACGTTTTTTGTCAGTGTGAACAACGGTGGTGGTGGTGGTGGTGGTGGTGGTGGTGGTGGTGGTGGTGGTGGTNCAGCTAGTATTATTGTGTAGGCTACACAAATACTAAATTCATTCAATTATTCGACGTTTTCAATTCTCCAATGACATTGTATCGTAAAAATATTGTTTATTATTAATTTTACGGAATTATATTTAAAAAGTACATATGCAATTAACTTAATCTACATCAAACAAGAATAATCCTTGATATTCATAACAAATTCCTCAACTGCGCAATAACATAAAAAGGGTAAAACCCAATGTTGTTTATAATCGTAAACAGCTCTCGCCTAGTAGTGAATCACGTGTTGTCTGACAGCTGTTACGGAAACAAATAAACTGTATACAATACCAACAGGATATCCACTTATAGTTAATTTATAAATATAACTTTATTAATAAATAATGATATACTCGTCCGCTACTTAGTCAATTATAAATGGTTTCTAGTGTGAGCTTATGCAAGATTTCTTGAAAATATTTTGATTTATTTGAAACATTATAACTCAAATGGATTGCTGCTCTTTTCGTTTTAGGACTTCAAACGTTAACGTAAAAAACAGCTTTTTAAAAACCACTGGCTGGATTAAAAATCGGTTAGCAGAACTGTAATCGGCATGGCATTTTAACCAAAATTTTACAGAGAAATAAAATGCTTGGCCGATTTGGGCTCGACAATCTCCTTATGTTGCTCCATTGAAAACAACGCAAATATGTCTGTCGACTGTCAGTTACTACTTTTACTATAAGTAGTATATACACCAACAAAACACAGAACAAGTTAACATTTAATAAACATATACAAAAACACATCATAGTGATAGTTTTTGAAACAATATAAACGCAAAACAACTAAGTGATGATTCGTGAAACCATATATACAATTAACATTTTAATAAATGTGTTTAATGAAACTGGTCTCAAATGCATTCGTTACTAAAGCCATTTGTAGAAAACGGAGCCAGTTGCTCAGACCTTGAACAACCATCGAAGCAAACGGTCCGAGAACAAGCAGGTCTGCTTCCTTTTGGGGTTCAGCTGGATCGTGTATTTTCCCCAAATTCAGCATGCATCGCTCTGCTAACTCTTTCAGACGTTGCTTAGTACAGTCTGCTGGGTCGGTGGGATTTTGCAGCGATAACGTCCGGGTTCCCGTTAAATTCAACGTGAAGTTCATTTAATGAGACATCATTAAAATGTCGTTTAAGTTTGAAACAATGTTCAACCAAGTGATGGTTATGGTTCATAAGGACGTCAATTACTTCGTCGGTTCGATTGAAACGTTAAAGGTACACAACGACATACATCAGCTCGCTGAACTGACTTCTAATAAAGTAGTAACGTCCTCATTAGGAATGCAAAGCCCGACATTTCTGCATTGTTGTATTAATGTAATGTGATCAATATGTGTTCTGAATTTAGGCGGAAACGTGTTCAAAATACATTCAACCTGACTTATATTTCTATCAAGTCGATGTTCATTCAGATCGATCATCGGGTCATCCATCGCAAGTAGAACGTGGAAGTTATACATAAAACACAACTATAAGCTCCGATTTACCTTATTTATGTTTTAATCATGTATACGACGGATCTTACGAATATGTTTATACAGTCCGTTTTGATACACGAATGGTTTATGTATGTAAACCGGAGTGACTAATTTAAATAGTACATTTCCTTTTATTTTGGGTGTGTATTTTTCACTTCAAGAATTAATAACCAATATAACATGCTAGTCGTGTTTATTAACACTGAATACAGTCTGAAAATAATAACTCATTAACGATTGAAGAATAACATTTGTAATTTACCTGCGAGATTAGGCTTGAAAATAGTTGTTTCCTATACGTATGGAAGGCTGAAGTTGTCGTGCGATTCATAATTTGTATTTGCCGAACGAGTTGTTAAACATCCTGCCGATATCGTATCAATGAACATAAAAAAAAGGAAAACAAAGGCAGAAAAAAGAAAACAAAACAAACAAACAACATACAATATTGGCTTTAAGATTGAGTTGATAATATATGCGTGTATTGTTCGATTGTGAGATTTGGTGTATATTTTGTTGTTTGAAAAGTACTGTTAAGATGCAAACAAATCTTGTTATGAAATCTGGCTTTGACACACACAAAAAACATTTATTTGAGAATTGTTATTTGGTATAACTAAGATCATTAAGCATCATGATAACTCTTACTTTTCAAAGGCTAGAGCTATTATGAGCCTTTCTGTACTTTTCCAAATCGAATTTTATCAAAACTTATAGATTTTTATAAACGCATATTAAATTGTACAGTCAAAATTAAATAGAATATTGAATATACGCAAAAAATGTCGTCGCGGGTAGTAATATGAAAACCTACAAATAACACAACACCAACATAAACACAGAAGGCCGGACAAATGCGTTTTTTCAAACTTTATAGCTAAAATGGCATGAGTATTCAGAGAAAAGTATTGCAGATGACGAGAGAATGACGTCTGCACAGCTAACAACATACAACGAGTTACTGCCACTTCTTGAAATAACTTAGATGCAACATTCTGCACGTATTCCAAGCAATTAACGCAAAGCAGAGAATGCCTATATCTTAACAATACACATTATGTTTTCCTAACGGGTCCACGTTCATAAATTTTTAAAGTACATGTAATGTATGCGTCAACATCAGAGTAAATGAAGTTTAAATCGACTTAAACAGAAAGCACACGCGACGAAATGCGTTTTTTCTAATACAAATTGCAAGGTCAATGAAATGAACGACATTCAATATGTTAAATTGTCAACATTCTTAGTATAGCCTTAGTCCACCTTATTTGAATTGTTCCTCCCACGCCGATAAAAGTTTTGACTGAAACTGTAACACCATGTTATCGCAAACAGTTTTCTCAGTATCAGCTCAATCATCTCCTCATCAATAGTAAATACGTTTATACAAATAGTTCAATTAATAAGTCGAAATTAGGCATACTCGAATCATATTTCGTTTTAATACAAAATAAACTATTGCTTCTGTATGAATAGTTGATTATTTAAATTAGTAATCAACCTTCATGGAGAGATAGTGAGACTCAATTACATAAATATGTGTTTTCTTTTATGGATTATGCATGTATATAGTTACTTTGCTACCAATGTCATCTTGCTAATATGTTGATTGTAGTATAACTAGAATAATTTAATTGTACAATATAAGCACTGTGTGCTTTAAATTTTAATAATAGGTTTATAATATATATAATATTTTGTAGTTATAAATATGTCTGTAATAGTCAATAATCATTTCAGAGCTCGAAATCCTAAAATACATAAAATTGTAACATATTGAAGGTGTTTTTCGTTCGTTATGAGCTCATTACCTAGCTTAATGGTGTCAGACCAGACTATAGCGCCACTTTAAGCCCAAGTCTCACTTTTGCCGGTGTAGCCCCGTTTCATCCCGGTTTGATAGAGCCGGTCGACCGGCGACTACCGGGATGATCGATGGTTATTTTTTTTTTAGCGCTGTCACATATATTCCCGATGCTGCCCCGGTACTGCCCCGGTTTACATCCCGGCATAGTCCCGGTAGAGCTACGGTTTATCCCGGTGACGCCCCGGTGAGTCCCGGTCGTAGCCGGTAGTGCCCCGGTCGAGTCCCGGTCGTAGCCGGTAGCGACGGTGGAGCCCCGGTGAAAGCCGGTGGCGTCCCGGCAGAGCCCCGGTGACATAACAAGCCGGTGGAGCCCCGGTTCATCCCGGAGGTATTAAACAATTTAATAGTTTGCCGGTGGAGCCCAGGTTGTCACCGGTTGTCCCCGGTTCATCCCGGACGTCCCCGGTGGAGCCCCGGTTCATCCCGGTAGACCCCGGATCACGAACCGGGGCTCCACCGGCATCGCAAAATGTGATAGTGAGACTGGGCCTTTAGCGTTTTGGATAATGTTTTCGGGCACTCATCTAAATGCGCAAATGTTTAATAACCTTGTATGCAAAAATGTAAACAACCCCAGATTAAAGTAGACGTATTCTTTTGGTTAGCAAAATGAGGTGATATGTAAATAATGTAATACTATCTCTTTGGGATTCCAGAAATTGATCGCGTCGCCAAGCCATGACGCATATCTTGAAACACATTATACAAACATAATAGGTCAGAAGCTAGTATTTATAATTTAAAATTGACGAACCACACATGAAGTATATGTGACACGTTAAATAAACTACAATAATAGTAGATACCTATTAAAGACGTATAATAAAACGTTATGTAAGTATAACATGTTCAAGGGTGCTTGAATGCTCGTGCGATGGAAACTTTTTCATAAAAACTTTCTTCCGATGTTGTAATTTACGTTTGATTTCACACACACACACACGCACAAACGCACGCACGCACGAACGCACGCACACACACGCACGCACACACTTGTACGCAATCACTCGTACGCACGCACGCATCAACGCATGCACAAACACAGACACAAAACAAATACCAACATTTCCAAAAACAAAACAAGCAACAAACAAACAAAAACTATCAAACAACATACAAAAACAAACAAACAAATAAACAGCAAACAACAACCATAAAACATTCAAATAGGGCACGATTGCATAAATTAGTTCATTATACTTTGGCTTTGTAAAATTCAGTTTTGCTTTTGATTCGCCTATTGATAACATTGGAACTAACCTAAGTATTTTGCAGAGGAAATGTATTGCATTGTCGACGACATATGTTCCACATATGTAGAACTATTACGCATGACATTTTCATTTAAATTTTTCATTAAATTAAATTAAGTTAATTAAACTACGGAAGTTGAGGTGTTCTCTAATGATCTGAAATACAATCAGTGAATACAATTACCAAACCGATATTTACATTTATGTGTTAATCCAGACAGAGTAACAAGTGAACCGCAGTGGAGAAATAGTATAAGAAAGGTCATTTAACTAATTAATGCAAATGTTGAACTGTTACGTGATATTTTAAGCGTTGCCTGAAATTCAAACACTTGAAAACTAGGAACATCCTAGGGCAAGATTTTGATATAAAGATATGAAAACAAACACCCGCTTTTGTCACAGGAAATCTAGCATTTATGGCGTATTATATAAGACTTGTTTAGGTCAAAGAAATGTCATGCACAATTTACTGGTTGCCGACGAAAAGAAAATCGTGCTTTTAATACATTTAATATACGGGAGGTGTACACTTATAGGAGTTAAGTTCAATACAAGCGTTTGCGTTTTATATATTAACGTGAAAAACAAATTCACAACATGATATTGCCATTCCTCAATATACCATGTCATTCATCAATACAAAATAAATTAACTATACCAAAACAAAGGCCATCTCAAAATCCAATTTATTTTCTAGCAAAGAATAATATTTATCTTATTTCTAAACTTGCCTTCGCAGTTTTGTCTTCAGTGTAGCGGGTTAGGTTGCAGTGTAATATGTAAAACAGTATGTGTTAAAACTGCCCATCATTACACACATCAACCTACGTCATTGAATTGGTGTATTTACATAAGTTTAAACCTATTTATTTTAGCTCGATTGCATCGAAAGCCGTAGGCTTATATAAATGCTCTCGAGTCCGTTTCCTGGGACTAGAACCAGTACTTGGTGTCTTTGGGGGAGATGAAAGGAACGCTCCCAGTGAGGTTCGAACCCATGATCTCCCGATCGCTAGGCGGACACCATATACACTACGCCACGGCGATCTATTTACATACTGCACACTAGTAATTTATGATCACCCAATTATATTGGTTTTATATTTTATTGTTGTTTAATTGCTTACAAATGTCTTTCTTAATTGAAATTCACAAGATTAATGCAAAATTATTTCCAAGTCTGATATTTAGGATGCCTTTGTTCTTCATGAACCCCACAATACATACATACTGAACATTCACCGTTTCAGTTCACTTAACCTGATTTAATTTATACGTATACGAAATTACTGTTTTTGTGTTTATAGGTGTTTGTTTTGTTAGCTTTAATTTTGTATTTGCAATTTGAAATTTGTTATTATTGTAAATAAAGGACCTTGTGACGAGTATAAAGTTATATCTGTCGGATTTAATTTTTTTCTTTTAACATCGCAATCTATATATCTATAGATTAAATCTTACCAAACCTAAAACGAAACATGTGTGGAAGAGAGCAATTAAAACGAATTATAAAAACTAAAAAGGATGTAACAAAACAGAAACCATACATTTTTTCATGACTGTATATTTACCCTTAAAATGTAACAAAGAAACACAACTGATGCTGCATATTTGGAAACAAAGGCATAACATTATGAATGTATATTCTTTCATACACATAAACATTTTAAAAATAATAAAAGCGTTAACACTTTTTGTATATGCACATCTACGAATTTATTTTACATTTGCATTTGGTGGTCGATAAAACTAGAGTTGATTGGTTCCAAATATGACATAAATGATTTACCCAAGTCGTATGTTTAGTTTTACTGTTTATATAGGCAGACGCATGTTTAGAAATGTCAATACTTTAAATAAATTGTTAGGTTTGAATACTACTGATAAATAAGCGTCTTCGTTAGCGATTACAAAAATAACAGAGGATGTAAAAATAATGCTGATTAAACAATGCTACGCTATACGAATAGAAATCTTATTTTGTAGATAAACTTAAAATCAACATATATAATATTGTAATTTACCATAACACTAACATGAGAATATAACAAACACACATACAAAGTATGTAGAGACATGGAAAAAACGTAAACAATAGCTATAAATAAAAATGAATAAGAGGATAAAGAATGATGTGCGTGAGATTTATTAGTAATAAACACAAATAACAGTAACCAATCATTTGTTAAAACATCAAATTCAGGAGTGTTTCTGTGAGTCAATACAGTATTCATGTAAAGTATTCACAAGTAAAGTGTCACAGATAAACTGTTTATGGTAATTTATTGTTTTGCACGTGTCAACCGAATTAAGCTTAGTCTAAATGTAACTAATATAACTGGATGAAAATAACATGTTATCAAAAAATGTTGGGCTTAAAAAGACATACTCCATGGTTTTTGGAAAAAAATGAATGGGAAGATTACAGTTATATTTCGGTAAGGTCCTCTGTAGCACTTCTTCCCGTTCTAATCCAAGTTCAAAGGTCAAACTTCATTACGTTGATGGTTTAGCTGAAAAAGGAAATATCAAGTTAACCATTTTACCTTATATATATATATAACAATTAACTAAATTAACTATATATATTTTTTTTATTTTGATAAGGTATACTGATTTGAATCTGTGAAAACCTTTGTGTATATTAAAGTGTTTGTTTTCTGGTATCAAAACTTTAATTGCAATAGGCTATAACTTAGAACAACTTTAGATAGATAGATTATAGATAGATTTATTTCAGTATAATAACACAACATGATAAAACATATCTACATACATGATAAAAAAATATAACACTAAACATGTATGAGAAATGAACCCATGTCATTAACATTACACCAAGGATTACACAAAAAATAGGACTTAATCTCTTATTTCCATTGTGGTCCTTGGATATTGCTGGTATTGACTTAGAGAGGTATGGGATGAATATCACAGATTTGAGTTATGAAAGACAATCATTGGCATAAAAAGAAGACATATTAAAATGTGGATAAATTACAAACTAACTACATGGATCTAAAAGGATGATTACATATTAAGAAGATGAATTTTAACTGACAACTTAAAAGTAGATATACTTGTAATATTCCTTAAAGCAGAAGGTAGTTTGTTCCACAGAACACAAGCGTTAAATGCAAAAGATTTAGCACCAAAACCTTTGACTTTGGGTAAAATATAGCACCCATTTTCACTTGACCTAGTCTTGTATGAATGAAGAGTGTCAAAGGGAAGAGTGTCTTTAGGTATTCGCTTGTCAAAAAAATATTTTTTAAGTTCATACTTTTGACGAATACAAAGTCAATATTTGACATTTTTTTTAAAACATATTTACATTGGTACCATACTCTGCTCTTCATATTAAGTAAGAAACACAAAAACAAAATGATATACAACTTTCAAGGCGGGATTATTTACTTGTGCACGTGGTCGGGTCGACATTGTACTGATGGTCGCAATTCTTGAAGTTCTCATTGAAGAGCTCATGCGGGATGTTACAGAGGTGTTGAACCCACTTCTTCACGGCATCATTGCACTGACAGAACCCTTTGCATCCCGGCAACGCGTAATACTCCACGCCGCTGCAATCGGTTCGGACTGAAACAGGGGCAATAACTTCTTTAATTATTTACACATGTTTTTTTTTAGAGTTAAAAAGTGTGCGTTGCAATTATAATATAGTTGTATTGTTACATGTGAACTTTGTAGAATAATGTTTAATTTAGACATATTTAATGTCACAATATATAATCGTTTTTTTTCGCAACATTTACTAGCATGCACTTTATTTTTTTTATATACTTATCAAGAGCAAAAAACTGTATCATCGTACTGGGACAGCCTGTTGTAGGATCAGTAACCTCGTACGCGACAGACTTCATGGTTGTGGTGCTAGGAGAACCTGAATTCAATTTACACAGTTTTAAGGCATATTTTAACACACGCATACGCTTTAAGTACAATTAAAGAAGATAATTTATGTGTATGTATGTTTTAGCGATATACCGGTACTATTGTACTTGTGTTGGTATATTGACTTAGTATAATGCATATTGCATGTCTCAATATCGCTAATTTTTATGTTAAGTTTGTTTTCTGATCGCCGTAGATTGTGAGTATTTCATTGAAGTCTAGCGATTATGTGAGCAATTAAAACGACAAAACGATGACATTTTATTAATTACCATTTGCTGTGAAGTTGGCGTAGAAACCACTTCCGGCATATTTATAGTCCGAATGGAAGAAAACAGTCATCAGATTCGAGTTCGCTTTAATTGCAAATGGCACCGTTGGGCTTCCACACATCCTGCCAAACAAAGTCACAATGCGGACTGAGAATTTTAGAGAAACTCAAAAGAAAGGATAAATGATGTATATGAATTAATGGGTAAAATGAAAATGTTTAATGTAGACTGCATCACAAACATGATAATCAGGAATGGATGTGAACATCCAAAAGCACCGCATGTTGATATAAATTTAAGTTTTTGCACGTCCATTGAACGTTAAGCATTACTCAGAATCGTAATGAGTTTGGGGGATATTCTTACACTTAAGCAACACAAACATGATAATCAGGAACGGATGTGAACATCAAAAAGCACCGCATGTTGATATAAATTTTTGGATTGCACGTTAAGCATCACTCAGAATCACTCAGAATCCTTATGAGTTTGGGAGACATTCTTGAAATTAGGGAATGCACATAAGGGCATGAAAAACATTTAACAGGAATAACACTTACAGAGTTCCAATGTGGTCTGAAAGATTCGAATATTTTCCTTCATAAACGGCTAGGTAGTCATGTTGGCATTCGTTCTGAGGCTCCAGATCGAGCGCATACACGGTCAAGGTCACGAGCGTGGTATCTGGAGCAGTGATGTGCCAATAGCAGTCTTGGTCGTTCGGGTACTTTGCCGATTTGTTGTATGGAACTGGGTATTGGACGGTTCCGGTGTATCCAGTCAGATAATGTGTGCACGGTTCTGAGGATTATTGATGGTATTACTTTGTAGGAAATATCTTAAATGTAGTCTGTTCATGATATTTATATCATCATTAATAATAATAAAGTGTAAATATTGCTCGTTGTCAATGTATGATAAAATATCAATGCTACATATTCAGTAATAATGTTCAATGTCAATGTTATGGTTAACACACTTAGCCGTAAAATTATAAACAGAGCGGGACAGGCTTCAATTTATTTTTATTGAAACGAACATAATTCTTGCATGGACGCTCCGAAAACGGTTCATTTTATGAAAGAACAATGTCATTGAAATTGCGGAAAATACATTTTTAAACGGAAAGAGGCACATGACTCTGCCATTGTCGAAACGAAACCAGCAAGAAGTTAACATTTACCAATAGTGGCTGGTGTTGAAGGTGAAGGTGTCGTAGTTTGCGCAGGTGTAGTGTTCGACACCCATCCATCTAAAATATATATTCAATCCATTTAGTTATTAGCTTTCATAGAATATTATTGTTTAACTCAATCGTTCGTACCGGAATATGCAGTAAATATTATTTTGAGGTCATGCATGTAATACATTTTTTTATTTAATGAATCAATCAAATGTTACCTTCACACACAAAATCGCCAACATGGTTGCACTTTCCTATCGACGAATCGTACTGGGTCCCTGGCGCACAGGTCTGTCTCTCCCAGTAGTAGGTCACCGTTCCGTCATCACGGGTTGCCAAGGTAGCGCAGTGACAGAACGAGGTGCAGTTCGTTCCAAACATGAGTCGCAGACGGATCTCATCATGCTCATGTTCGGTGCATATGGCTTAATTTTAATAAATAAATGTCGTAAATTGTCTGCAAACAGTGTACTGTTTGTACGATAGTTTTTGACTCAAAATATTCAATATTTATCTTACTTATTCTTATCGATACATGTCANATGTTCAATGTCAGTGTTATAGCTAACACACTTATTAGTGAAATTATAAACAGAGCGGGAAAGGCTTCAATTTATTTTTATTTAAACGAAAAGAATTCTAATTGGACGCTCCGACAACGGTTCATTTTATAAAAGAACAATGTCTTCCAAATTACAGAAAATGCATTTTAAAAGAATAGAGGCATATGCCTCTGCCATTGTCGAAACGAAGCCAGCATGTAGTTAATATTTACCAATAGTTGTCGAAGGTGTAGCTGGCGTTGTCTGTGCAGGTTTAGTGTTGGACACCCATCCATCTAAAATAAATATTCACTACATTTAGATATCAGCTTTCATATATTATTTAACTCAATCGTTCGTACTGGAATATGCAGTAAATATTATTTGGCGGTCATTCAGGTAATACAGTTTTAATTTAATGAACCAATCAAATGTTACCTTCACACACAAAATCGCCAACATGGTTGCACTTTCCTATCGACGAATCGTACTGGGTCCCTGGCGCACAGGTTTGTCTCTCCCAGTAGTAGGTCACCGTTCCGTCATCATGGGTTGCCAAGGTAGCGCAGTGACAGAACGAGGTGCAGTTCGTTCCAAACATGAGTCGCAGACGGATCTCATCATGCTCATGTTCGGTGCATATGGCTTAATTTTAATAAATAAATGTCGTAAATTGTCTGCAAACAGTGTACTGTTTGAACGATAGTTTTTGACTCAAAATATTCAATATTTATCTTACTTATTCTTATCGATACATGTTATAATACCTAAAACAAGAGCACCGAGAGCGCTCGGCTGTGGGTGCAGTTTTGAATAAAAAAGACCTTTGACCTTGAAGGATGACCTTGACCTCTCACCAAATTTAGCAGCTCCATGAGATACACATGCATGCCAAATATCAAGTTGCTATCTCCAATATTGCAATAGTTTTGGCACATGTTAAAGTTTTGGGACGACGCGGACGGCGGACGAGCTTGCTATGAAAATACCTCGGGTTTTCTTCGATAACAGCCGAGCTAAAAATAACCCAATTTGACAGAATAGACTATAATCTATAAATATTTACTGACCACGCTCTCTACAACCAGCACTGCTGTCTGAAATGAAAGAAATCCGTTCGATTATCAAATATTTTCTGGAAAATGTGAACAAACATTTATAAAAATTAAAATTTGCTTTCGGATTTAATTTCCGCCAGTGAACGATATTACACATATATATTCACTTTTAAAAGTTCATTGTATTTATATTCATTTCCACAAAATCCTTTTCGGAACTTCATTTCAATGTTGGCCGTCCAATAGAGTAACTAGTGCTTTAACATGATTTTCAGAACTTACGTAGCATCAATAACTAAACACAATAGAGCATTTTGGAAGTAGGTGCAAACCGTCCCAATATTTGGGATTCAATTTTCGTATTCGTCCAAAATCGTTTTAAAAATGAATACCATTGCAAAACGTACAAAACATATCCGTGTCAAAAACACGAACACAAAACATAAACTAGTTTCTCGCAATGGTTCTTTCTTAAATAAGTTTACCTGCGCACGATTCTCTCCTCAGGTCATCAGAGATGGAATCCAATGCATTAAAGCTGTCGACCTTATAAACGTATGCCGGATCTGAAGCGATTTCCTGCAACTCGCTGAAGTCATAACTGCCAACTCCAACAGCAAATACCTGTCGTAAAACAACATAACATGGTAAAACAAACGCTCTGAGAACAAAATATGGAAATTCTTGAATGTATTCGTATTTTTCCACGAAAGTTACCTTGTCCTTATTCAAAATAAATAAATTATACATGTATCTTTAATGAATGACGCGTTAATAAACGCTAAGTTGGGTCTCCTTTCGTGGTAAATGCGATTGCGTTTCGAATAACTAAAATAAAATCTTTCGGAAATTTTCCTTACTTACAATATAAAATTAAATCTCACAACAATATATGCAATTACGGTTGATTTTGTTTTTCAAGCAATCAATGCTGCACAAAGCGCGTGTTTAGTATCTAATGTTCTCTTGAATGTGGTGAACAAGTGTGCATTTGATAGTTGCACGAGTATACGCATAAATCAGCATCGATATGTGTGTGTAGTGTAACCTTTGAGGCCTTCTGTTTCAGTTGTTCTGCATAGATCGACAAGGCAATTGGATCTGTAGACTTTCCGTCAGTGATGACCAGCACGACATCTTGGGCGTGTGGTCGGTCGCCATTAGAAACATTCAGAACTTCCTCAACAACAAACTTGAGCGCCTTGCCAGTATACGTTGCCAATCCCTCCTGACTGTTAAATGGATTACACATACTGAGTCGGAGTCACAGTACGTTTCATATAGATAAACATTAATTTCTTGTCCAGTATATCTATTCCATTTACAGGAAAGACGATAATAAATAGATTTTTTTCCCAGCGGCATGAGCATGAGATAAATATCGATAAGCTATTGGAATAATATGCGTAAACAAAAAATCATAAAACTAAGAAACCCTCTGTAGGAATCGAACTCGAGACTTCGGAGTCAGATAAGTAGTTATAGCCGGTGTTTTCAATGGCATAGTGCAGTTAGATGTCAAACGGGTTTTAATCTTAAACATTCACCTGAATGGTTATGTCTGTAATTTGATAAAATAACTAATACTTACGTGAATTGCAATACTCTTTTCGCAAGTGCAGTTTTGTTGACGTATTGGTCAAGGTGAACGTATTCGTAGACGTCAGTGCTGAATGCTACAATGGCAAGCCTGGCGCGCGCGCTTGCGTTCAGATCCATGACAATGTCGCTGACAAACTGGAGCTGCTCCTGAAAGTCTTCCTTGACGATGGAGCCGGACCCGTCCATGACGACGACAATGTCCGCCGAGTAATCGTGACACTCTGAAGGCAAAGGTTTGCATTTTTGTTGCAACGGTGGAAATAATAGAAAACATTAAGGCCTGGAAATGATCGCTACTAACGAGGTGATATTTTGGTTTATCTTTATACATAGATTATAAGTATCAAGACAAACGAATATCTTTTAATGAACACATCATAAACGTTGCATGACACGTAGATTGATGGTTTTGTAACTACTTTTCTCGGGAAAATTTGTTTCATAAATCATATCAGGTCACCATCGCTTAAAGTTTATCAGGTGACACTTTACTATTCAATTTAACAACTCATGAATAAATGATATTGCACGCGAGGAGGGTTTTATACGTATGATCCAAGATTATGCATATCACGTATCCCCCACCCCCGCATACAAATCATGGTGAGGCCAGTATTTTGTTTGCAACACAAACACTTTAGTCATATTATACACTTTCACACTATGCATGAAAGCAATATCACATACAATCAGTTGCATTCGGAATGAGAAGCGTAGTCCGTGATAACCTTATTTAAATGAATGCAAAAAAACTTACAACTTTTGAAAATGAAATACAAATTACCGATTGTTTCATCTTCAAAAGGCGGCATGTCTGTTGGAATGGTGAACTCTCCAGTTGTATCTGAAAATTCACACAGACAGCAAACATGAGTGTGCAATATCCATACCTTGCTATACTAAGATAATGTGCAGCAACACGGGGGTTACATACTGACTTAGTACATGTTGTTACTTATAAAATGAGCAATTATTTACGAAAAAAGTTGTTTTAATTGTTTCGATTGCACAATTATATTGCTTCAACAACGGTAGTAGTCTTCAATAACTTTGTGTTTCGTTGAGCAATTTTCCGATGGAAAATACTGGATGGAAAATAAAAATATCTGAATAAAACTCTCCAGAAATATTGCCTTGAGATAAATGCTTATTAACTACCGCTAGCCTTTTATTTAAGCCAACTGACCTAATGAATAAACAATACAGAATACTACATTCAACACGACATAAAACAATAAAATGATTAACGTTGACAAACCAAACTTAAGTCGTACTGAAGAGACGTTAGAAGGAAATGCACAGTTATTGCAATGAATAGGCAAATAAAATATCTGAAAAATATACGTCGTCTTCATGATAAAAATACCGATGGAAAAAGCAACTAAGACATTAAAGGACCTCTACAGGAATGTATTTAAATAAGTTATTTCTGTATAAAAAATCATAATATTAGAAGGCCACGTCGATATGTCTTAGACAAACATAGTACAGTTTTTGTATACGAAATATTGGTTTGATAGAGGTTGCACCCGCTAGTTTGATCAACTTATCATATTAATCGTTCAAGAAACTCAAACAAATCCGAATGGGCAGCACATATCGCATATATTGGTCTTTTACCAGATATTTATTCATAACGAGTTGTTAACACATTAACAGTTTCCAATCGAAATTTACAGGAATCTTGTTTTATTAAATTAGTTAAGCGTGTAATAGTGCTTATACAATATAGAATGCAAGCAATTAAAAGGAATAGTCTTAAATAAGAGAAAATGCATATTAAACGAATAGAGGCATATGACTCTGTCATTGTCGGAACGAAGCCAGCATGTAGTTAATATTTACCAATAGTTGTCGAAGGTGTAGGTGGCGTAGTTTGTGCAGGTTTAGTGTTCGACACCCATCCATCTTAAAAAAATATTCACTACATTTAGATATTAGCTTTCATATGTCATATTGTTCAACTCAACCGTTTTACTGGAAAAATGCAGTAAATAGCATTTGGCGGTTATGCAGGTAATGCAGTTTTTATTTATTAATCTACCAATCAAATGTTACCTTCACACACAAAATCGCCAACATGGTTGCATAGTCCTATCAACGAATCGTACTGGGTCCCTGGCGCACAGGTCTGTCTCTCCCAGTAGTAGGTCACCGTTCCATCATCACGGGTTGCCAAGGTAGCGCAGTGACAGAACGAGGTGCAGTTCGTTCCAAACATGAGTCGCAGACGGATCTCATCATGCTCATGTTCGGTGCATATGGCTTAATTTTAATAAATAAATGTCGTAAATTGTCTGCAAACAGTGTACTGTTTGTATGATAGTTNAACACGTGTGCATCTGATAGTTGCACGAGTGAACGCATAAATCAGCAACAAAATATGTGTGCAGTGTAACCTTTGATGCCTTCTGTTTCAGTTGTTTTGCATAGATCGACAAGGCATATGGATCTGTAGACTTTCCGTCAGTGATGACCAGTACAACATCTTGGGCGTTTGGTCTGTCGCCGTGAGAAACATTCAGAACTTCCTTAACAACAAACTTGAGCGCATTGCCCGTATACGTCGCCAATCCCTCCTGGCTGTAAATGATTTACACATACTGAGTCGGAGTCACAGTACGTTTCATATAGATAAACATGAAAAGCTTTTCTTGTCAAGTATATGGATTCCATTTACAGGAAAAACGATATTACAATGAACAAAAATGTTGTTTCCAACGTCATGAGCATGAGATAAATATCGATAAGCTATTGGAATAATATGAGAAAACAAACAAGTATAATACTTCGAAACCCCCTATAAGAATCAAACTCGATACTTCGAAGTCAGACACAGTAAGTATAGCCGGTTGAGTAAAATGTCAAACGGGTTTTAATCTAAAACATTCACGTGTATGGTTATGTTTGTTTTTTGATAAAATAACTTATACTAACGTGAATTGCAATACTCTTTTCGCAAGTGCAGTTTTGTTGACGTATTGGTCAAGGTGGACGACTTCGTAGACGTCATTGCTGAACGCTACAATGGCCAGCCTGGCACGCGCGCTCGTGTTCAGATACATGACCATGTCGCTGACAAACTGGAGCTGCTCCTGGAAGTCTTCCTTGGCGATGGAGCCGGACCCGTCGATGACGACGACAATGTCCGCGGAGTAATCGTGACACTCTGGAAGGCAAGGATTGGCATTTTTCTTGTAACGATGTAAATAAAGGAAAACATTACGGCCTGGAAAGGATCGCTACTCACGAGGTGATGTTTGGTTTATCTATATACATAAATCATAAGTATCAAGAAAAACGGTTATCTTTCACTGAACGCATCATTAACGTTGCATGACACATAGATTGGTGGTTTTATAACTATTCTTTCGGAGGGAAATGCGTTTCATTACTCAGTTCATATCATCATCGTTTTTTTTTTTTTTTTTTTTTTTTTTTTTTTTTTTTTTTTTTTTTTTTTTTTTTTTTTTTNAAATCAAACTCAATTACACTCAGTGACCTCAGGAATGCACACACACGCGTAATGTAAGATAACCTTAATTATATAAATGAAATACAAACTACCGATTGTTTCGTCTTCAAAAGGCGGCATGTCTGTGGGGATTGTGGCCTCTCCAGTTGTATCTGAAATTCACATACACAGCACACAGTGTGCATCAGACATAAATTGCTACACTAAGATAATGAACAGCCCCACGTCAGGTAACATACTGAGATGAAACATGTTGCTAGTAAATGAACTGATCCAGTGTTAATGAAACTAGTGGTTTTAATTATTTGGATTGTAAAGAAAAGTCGCTTCAGCAGCACAGGCTCAGCACGGTACTGGTCTCCAAGAACTGAGTATTTCGGTGAGCGACTTTCCGGGTGATAATCGGAAATACTACGGTATATAGGAATAATAAAACTACAGAAATTTTGTCATAAGACAAATGCATTAACTACCGCTAGTCTTTTATTTAAGCCAACTGACCGATTGTATATCCAATACATCACAATACATTCAGCACGACATAAAAAATAAAAATTATTATAGCTGACAAATCAAAATAACCGTAATAAAAAGGCGGTAGAAGCAGGGGTACACGTTAGCTTATTTCAATAAATAAGCGATTCGAGTTATTGAAATATCTGAAAAATATATATAATATATATTCGGGTAGGGTCGGAAGCAAGACGTAGGTATCATGAGCTGCCCGAAGCCAACCTCGCGTTCAAAAAATTCGTAGATTTTTAGTATTTATGTGTCTTTAAATTAACCTCACCTGTCCATTCCTTTGTCGGATTATTTGTCCATGCTGGTGACCGTGTTGAGGAGTAGGTTGGGGGCTTCTCTTCTCCAGACATCCATCCATCTACAAGCATTACCATAGTATAATAAGATTAGTGAATACGCACACATTATGCATGTTCATTTACATTTAATTGAATACAATATTATATTTTAGTTGTTTTGTTATTGTAAGACTTTCAATTATCATTAATCCGCGGACGTTAGTATCTAGGCGACATTGACCTTTATAGAAGTAACTAAATACGCACTCCTGGAAGTGTTCTATAATTTTGAGTATACAATTTGTGAAGTGTATGGTGTCTCTTTACCACAAGTATTTAGGACAGAATGCTTCATTTGGGACGCGACCGCCGTGTAATCATGTCCTTAATACTACTCATAACTATGTATTTATCTCCATTGATTGTAGTGTATGAAACACCACATGAAGTGACACATTCATGATTAGGTATGAGCTATGTGTGTGGTCAGAATAGATTAAACCAGTTTAAACTTCCAAATGCGTTGCGTTGACCGTTCAAAGGCGCCGAGCCCAGCTTGTATGATTACAAGAGTGTTTTGTTTGATAAATTTAATACATTGCATAAGAAACCGCTGACGGTAAAATAATTATTATACTTATAGTGTTTCTTTCGTTTCATTATTGCTTTAAGGAATGCTTGGACCCATTCACCTTTGTTAATTCGAAATCACGTACCCATGCACATTAAGTTCTGTGGATGATTGCACCCTTTTATAGATTCATCAAACTGGGTGCCTGGCGCACAGTTCATTCTCTGCCAGTAGTAGGTCACAGCTGCATCATCATGCGTTGCCAAGGTAGCGCAGTGACAGTACGAGGAGCAGTTCGTTCCGAACATGAGTCGCAGACGGATCTCATCATGCTCGTATTGAGAGCACAAAGCTTAATAAAACACAAGAACGGACAATGTCAATCGAAATAGCTATAGCAACAATACTCACTTAAATACCGAAGTTTTAAATACTCATTGTATAACGACATCAATATACGAATGTGATGTAAATTGAAATATAATGATTCTAATATACCTCCTTGTATACATCCGGCAGTGTTATCTGAAAATGACAAAGAACAACAGTTTTATGAATTCGTATGGATTACTCAATTTAAAAATAAATATTGAAAGAACAGTCATATTAAACAAAACACACTATTTTAGAAATGCGTTTTGTAAGAAAATACATATTTTCTATTCAATATTGAACTATATATATATAGATGTATTAAAAACATGAACGTTAGCATTACGTTTTTATAGGTTAGGTAACCCATTTATGCCTAGCGTCTAGGCCTTGGCAAACAGCGTAGACCCAGCGGAGTCTCATCAGGGTCTGCGCTGTTTGCTTAAAGAAAGTTCTGTAAGAAATATTGTAAATATAGAAAGAAATATACTAGACATCCCTTATTTTGGAAATACATTGATCCAATTTAGAAGGATTCGAGAGTCCACTAGGCATAAATGGGTTAATGTCACATTTCCTACCAGCGCATGACGCTTTTTTGAGGTCTTCGTAGATGGTGTCAAGCTCGTCGAAATTCTCCACGTGGTACATGTACGCTGGTTCGGATGCAATGTGTTTCAACTCGGTAGCGTTAAAATCACCCACTGCCACTGCAAACACCTGAAATAGGTTCAATGGAGAATGGTAAGGAAATGCAGAGCTGCATATAAAAATCCAATGGTATTGATACCTTATTTAGAAACATTATGTACACGTATGCAAATTATTGTGTTGTGTCGCAAATATTGACATATTCACTTTTCATTTCACCTTTCAATTACTTTTGTGAGGCAAACGTTCAAATCAGCTTTTTGATATTGCTTTCAAAATTGTTTTTTTCCCTTGGTTGTTTCATTCAGTTTTGTCCAAATTATTTCGTATTTACCATAAATGCAAAAGATTAAGTAGTTATTTATCTGGAGTTTTATGCAAAATAAGCCGGCAGTTATAAGTAATGTGTGTTCGCACCTTTGACGCCTTCTGTTTCAGAAGTTCTGCGTGTTTTCTCATGTCAACTGGATCTGTTGACATGCCATCAGTGACAACCAGTACGATATCCTGGGCGTTAGGTCTGTCCCCGTGAGCGACACTCAGAATGTCTTCAACAACAAACTTGAGCGCCTTGCCCGTATACGTCCCTAATCCCGCCTGACTGTAAATGGAATATTGTGTTTTTCCTAATAATAGTTAATTTCATATATATGGACATTTAAACCCTAGGTTATCCCATAAATGGATTCCCTTCACACAAAACACGATATTTTATTGAAAACAAGTGCTTTCCAACGACATTAGATTGATATCGATAATAT
Source organism: Dreissena rostriformis (assembly GCA_007657795.1). NCBI lineage: Eukaryota > Metazoa > Mollusca > Bivalvia > Myida > Dreissenidae > Dreissena > Dreissena rostriformis. Next base: position 83,880 of record VMBQ01002417.1, read on the forward strand.
ACCTTGTCAGGAAGAAAGTGAGTTTTTTTTGTACTTCTTAAAGCCATGTACAGTGTATGTAGCAATTAAATCATTTTTAGTGTGAATTTGAAAAGCAGGCATTTGTTCTTTTCCAAAACACGTAAGGTGGACATTGGGTATATTTGTGTTCATACAAGCCTAGAACACTGTATTAAGCATTTAAATCCATACGAACATAACAATTTTAAAGTTGTTGTGATTGTGTGTTGCTTTTGAACATAATATGTATGACGGCATACGCGTAGTTTTAATCATTTTAATGAACGTAATTGAAAACAATACGTACGCAAAATTCATAATTCGATGTTCAAGCGCTGCTTTGTTGGCAAACTGGTCAAGGTAGACGTATTCGTACACGTCCGTGCTGAAGGCAACTACGGCGATGTTTGCGCGGACACTTGCATTTAGTCCACGTATGATGTCCCCAACGAACTCTAGTTGTTTCTTGAAGTCCTCCTTTGCGATGGAGCCAGATCCGTCGATGACGATGACAATATCCGCGGTGTAGTCGTGGCAGACTGGAAAAAGTAAAATTATTAAAATTGAAAAAGTAGTTCAAAAGCTGATGAAAATGTTGACTACATCTTTATTAGCATCACATATAGCACAAGTTATCATATGACTCAGGGCACGTTTTGAATAAACACAATACAAAATTGATCTATTTTAAATCATTATTATAGTAATGTAATTTGAATCATTTTGCATGTTACTTACTTAGAATGTGACATGTTGCTGACTCTTGATGCAATATTTAAAAAAAAACATCAGATATGCCATTGTGTGATCTGGATATTAATGTAATAACATACTATCATGCATATATACGACTGTGGCATTTATATTTTAAAAAAATCAAATGTACAGGAGTACATGACATAAAAAGCGTCATTCAGATATATCGAGAGGGGTTAATTAAAAAAATACTTCAAGTAACATATTTATTTATTTAACTCATACAGTCAATATCACGTCAACTTATAATTTTTTTTTAAAACACTGTACATTAAACTCACCGATTTCGTCTTCGTCTTCCTCTAGACCTGAAAAATAACCACATATGATAAAGATCGGAGGCATTAAAGTTTGTTAAATTTGTTACAATATGTCCCATATTTTGTACATCGACCTTTTGGTTCGGACCAGTTACATTTAAACAGTTTCCTAGCTAATATTAAAGACTACAATATAATCCATCCATTGATGAACACAAGTACGTCATACGCATTACCCTGCGTCATTCTATGTTTAATGCGTCAAAGCTTTAACAAGTCTTAAACGAGGAGAAAACGATTTTTGGATAAGGTACTTGATGCATTTAAGTTTGTGAAAATATTTATTTTGTTAGAATAAACGGTCCCACAATATACGGTCCCATAATATACTTTTTATAAGAAAACGGAACCGATAAGATCGTATATAGCTGGTCATGTCGGACTGAATACTAATGTGTAGATAATTCAGATTTGCTTATTTACGTATAGTACTCTTATTTCATATTTGTCAAAACATATATTAGTTTCTAACGCAAGACTAGGAGACTCAAAATGTAGCACAACATATGAGGATATACAAAGATAATAAATATAACAACATACCTTCGGTTGTGGTTATTGGAGGTGTGATAGTTGTTACTGAAACGAACATTATCAGACAAGTAAAAGATAGTCTTTTTTGCAGCTTTAAACGTGATTTTTTAGATGTGTTCAGGTCAAAGGATACAACCTTGGTCGCGGTCATTGATAAACATTTTATGACATGTTAATGACATGATTCGTCCGTTGCTATGGCCGAGTTGTAAATAGTAAGCACATCGGCTTTTAAACGAACAGTTTTTGTGTGATTACCGGAACAATATTCTGTTTTTATTATTTATTTAAACATTGTTTACTAATTGGATAAAGCACTAAAATCGTTATTCTACATCATTGTTAAATCATATCTCAAATAGATAACAAATAATAATATGGATTCGACAATGAAAATAAATTTTGAATTTGAACTGATCAATTCATTGTTGTGTATTTTGAAAAAAGCAAACATAGAGAAAAAAACATAACAGATTAATTGTATTTAAAGATAAATAATTTTTTTTTTAAATAAATTCTTGGAGAAAAAAGTTTACATCCTGGAAATAGAACATGAGATAATTAGGTTTATGTGACGAGAAAAATACAGATTATTCACACACTTTCCGGGTTTGTTGCATGTAGAAAATACTTCTTTATGCACAACCTTGCTTACATATCATTAATTATATGATTGATGTATAATCCAATACGGGAAGTTTGTGATGAAGAAATCACTTAAGCTTGTCGGAGATAAATGTAACGCATTCAACCGTGAACGCTTTAACGTTTAAGAAAAACGGATTATACACGTATTTTAACACACTGTAGATCTAACTTGACCATTCATGAATATATGCATCATAGTGTGTCCTGTCATTGAAAATAATAAGTAACGGTCTAGTTAATATTTTACGAGGAATAACGATTGATTTTACCATTTATCATTATTTTTCTTATTTTTACGATTATGCCGTAATATAATTATTTCTTTTATACCAAATGATAAAATATTACATTTCTGCAGTGAAATAACAGCAGTGAAAATAACAAAATTGTTCTTTTCACCGGTGAAAAGAACACATTTTTGGAATTCCTTTTTATAATTTTAGATTTTCATATCAAGATGTACTTCCCTTGTTTATATCCTTGGTTATATTTTTTTTATGATCACGAGTGAAATAAAATTGATATTCCACCGAATCCAACACATTTTCTTTTAATTTTATGCTTTTTCTTACCGTTTATTTACATTGTAAAAGAGTTTAACTGAAGAATTTCCCTGGAATAAAGACGTCATTTCGTCAACAAAATGACGTCATTTCAATGTATTTATGCACGCCACGGGAGAGAGGGTCACTTTTAAGCGAAAGGGAAATTATTATTAATTATTTTCTTGAAAAAGGGGCATAAAAGAGACAGAAAATTTGTTCATGTCAGTGTAAGATCGTTTGTTATTTCACTCGTGATCATAGAAAAATAACATTTTCACTCGTGGCTTCGCCACTCGTGAAAATATTTTTTCTATGATCACTCGTGAAATAACAAACGATCTTACACTGACATGAACAAATATTCTCAATTTCTTTTACGTGAAGCCTATAGTTTCCGAGGCATATGCACACAGAATTGTTATGTATTACACAGAAAAACAAATGTGACAGAACTTACCATGCCTGGGGGTTGTCTTTGTCAGTGTGTTATTTCCTGAAATGATAAAGTAACGTGGTTAAATATATCGGTCTGCGCAAATTTTCGAAATTTCATTAATTAAATACGCGTCAAGTCCGTTCACTGGTACATGAATATTAAAGTATTGATTTAAGATTGTATATCAACTGATATGGTTCATTATACAAGTTCAACTTAACAGTTCATGAACGTGATCAGAGCTATTGAGTCGCGTTCTGAGAAAACTGGGCATAATGCTTGTGCGTAAATTGTCATCCAAGATTAGCCTGTGCAGTCCGCACTGGCTAATCAGCGACGACAATTTCCGTTTAAATGATGTCTCTGCTTAGCGAAAATCCAGTTTAGGCAGAAAGTGTCGTCCCGGATTAGCCTGTGCGGACCGAACAGGCTGATCTGGGACGACACTTTACGCATATGCATTATGCCCAGTTTTATCAGAACACGACACATATGTGAATAGTCTATACCGTGACACTCTTCCACGCTCGTCATGCCAACGTCATCTTCATAGTACATGACGTCATCAGGACAGCGCGTGCACGGCAAGTTCTCCCAGCTGGACTTATAGAATCCGGGTCGACATTGTGTGCACGTCTTACTGCATTCGGATTCCTCATAACCCGGGGGACATTTGGCTAATGGAAAATGCAAAAATTACCAGACTATGCAAGCTAACAGATGCACATATTTCATTTAATATTAGTTAGTTTCATGACGATGTATTGTGCCGAGACCGGCCGAGTGTTTGAATTGACATTTAAAGCAGTCCGGGTTCTAGTTTGATACGCAAAAAAAAGCTTTAAACTCATACGATACGACTTCTCGTATTTCACTGTCGAATACAATGTGTGTTGCTGGCGGAAAACGCAAGCTATAAAATAAATGCATTTTATGTCAGCATGGTTTGTTACATACGGAGGCACTCCCGCCAGGTCTCGGCCCCTTTTCTCAGCGTGGTACATCCGGCAGGGCACTGCGAGCACAGCTCCGACCCCTCCGTGTCCTTGTAGTAGCCATAGTCGCAGGGCAGGCACTCAATCACCGGCAGACACCTGTGACCCTTCGGACACGTGACTGAAACATAGAGCAGATTGTTCCTATGTTCGAATCTGGTAATATCGATCGTACATAGTGTTTATCATCATTACGAAATAAGCTGTTTGATATTATCATTGTGTTATATGTGCTCATTTATGTTTATTGTATTCCGTGTGGCATTAGTATGAAAGAAGTTTAGGGTTTATTATGACTTTGTATTTGAATCAAGTTTGGTGTACTAAGAGTAAAGATCAGAGACGACATAATTTTGTTATTATGTTTTATATAATAATTTTAATGTGTGCATTATACGCAAATTTAAGCAATTGTACATAACGGATGCCTTATATGTAATCTCATGGTTTGGCCCAGGTACTGCGTATAAAATGTGCGCCATGGCTATCTTGTTTTACATTTCGCCTCGAAGTTCACAGTTATACATCTTGTCGGAAAGATTCATGTCACTTGCAGATCTACTTACATCCAACGAATGATGCGATAGTATTAGCGCTTTGGGCCGTGTTCTGTGGTACAACCATCTGAAAAAATAAGATTTCCCTTACATTCGATGCACGTTTTTCAGTTCACGTCACATTCATTTGAATAGAGAATGTACACCGTGTACTGATATGTGCAATCTCGTTACGATTTCGGACTTATCACTGACATATAAATGCAAATCACCTAACACCATCAACAAAGTTAATTGTTTAAAAATAATCGAATAGCGCGTCACTTTTGATTCAAATCAATAGGAGTGTGCAGTGCTGTTAAAGCCTCGCGCTCTGCCGCGTTACTTCAAAAGAAATGTCCTCAATGATCACAACAAGGAAGTCTCAAATGTCCAAGTTGTGCTCGCTCGACTGCTTGATCGATTATCCAAAGGAAGTTTCAAAATTTCAATCAACGCTTAGGACAATTAAATCGGTTTTTAAAACGTTATGTAGTTTTTAAGACATTAAACAGGATATAAAAATAATTTTCTATATAATATGGCGAATTTATTTAAACCATAATTTAACGCGAATATTCAAAATACCGACAAGAACGGAATCGCCGTATTGCATAATTATACAAAAAAAAAAAAAAAAAAAAAAAAANAAAAAAAAAAAAAAAAAAAAATGGTCTTATAATTTATATAAATCAATATACATTTTTATGTTTATATGTATATTATGATATACAAATTTTAGTTGAATTTTATTTATATTTAACTAAAACATACCTTATTGACCGGATCATCTTCTGTCTGTGCGGAAACTGCAATCACCAGACAGCACAGAACTGTCTGGATGACAGACCCAATCATCCCAGTGACCTGAGAGATATAAGTCATGTCAATGATACAGTAAGATGACATTAAATCGGTCTTGTGTTAAAGAAGTTCACAATCTATGTGGTATACTGTTAAAGATTTAAGAACTACACACTGTATAGGATATGTCTTACATCATATAGAAGCATTATTAAACTAGTATGATACATAAGTCCGCACACTTTTCACCACCCGGCGACACATACAATATGGATAGTGTCTTCAAAGACGGTGCTTTGTCATAGTGTAATATACGTTTCTGACATATGATATATGGAGAAATATATCAAAGCGTCATTAAGGACGAGAAAATAAAACAAATGTTATTTATAACACAAATGGAAAATGTTATCTAGAATGAAGTTTTATCTTATAAATAATTTCGGGAAAGAATGCCTGAGAATAAATGTAGAGCTATTGACATTGACACAAGAAAGTGATACATTTAAGTAAAGGGTGAAACAAAAGTACAAAGATATATCATTCTTCGGATGAAATAACTCGCTTTTTGAAACATCAACACGTATAAAATATCTAAAACAAACAATTATCAGACATTATTCCTAAAACACAGCAATCAATATTATATGTATTCAGAATGAATCGAGAAACCCGTTGTATATATGCAAAATAAAATTAACATTCGAAAATAAAGAATCATATGTTAGACGTTTAAATGTTAAACATAAACAGATATTTATAGTCGTTTGTATGCTTTTCGAAAGTGTTACTCTGTTAAAATAAGATGACGTTTTATTTTTGGTTAATGTATCAACTTTATATTTTTCTATTCTATGATTTAAATTTCAGTAAAGTATGCGTAAAACGAATGTCTATATTATTATTATATTGGAAAAAATAAATGTTGTTGTATGAAGTGGCTTGAGATGATTTTATTTAGATCTATCGGGAATTCAGAAAATTTGGGGAAAAAAACGATCAACATAAACTTATTATTTCAACACAAGCGTATGTTAATATAAATATTAAATATATAAATAAAGCCCTGTGTCTGTATTCTTTAAGCCGTTTTAAGAGTTCTGATTCCAGACAACAAATATTTTTTTCATTCGTCGATATTTTAAACATAACAAGACGTTTTCTTTATTAACAGTCGAAACATTATTTACAACTATACTGGCCTTTTAAAGAACACTGGCGTGTATCTTGGAGCATTAAATATAGTTTTTTTTTATATATAAGCTAGCGAAATACGCGTCCTTTTTATATAGCAATATTAAAAGAGAGAGAACAATAGACACATGCAAATGTAAAGAAAATTCGTTTATTGAAAAAGTTTTTTTTTTTAAATTTTACTTTGTATTACTCACTCACGCTGTTATAACAGCAGAGCGTTTTCTAAACTTGGTATTTATGAACATAATTGGTTGATAAAATACAAAATAATACTCACACAATTAAGGCACTAATGTCACAGAATTGTCAACCAGTCTTCGATGCTATACGAGAACAGATTTATGAAAATTCACAAACTTAAAATCACAATATTTGTTTCTTTGGCTGAAATGAATTCTTCTCTTCCGCCTACGAATAAAACTATATTTGATTAAACAATGGATATTTAAATGACCGGGACTTTCTCATTTGCGTCATAAGTAACCTAATACCATGGGTAATGAAAGTAGAGGTGTGACGATAAAACAATATGTTTAGCAAAGTGATTAGGCAAGAACAAAAGAAAACCACAAAATGAATGAAAGTTCCTCTTATCTAGATTAAAGGTAAACACGGGGAAGTATCAAGTTTTATTTCACAATACACAAACACTTGTACTTAAATTTGTTAAACGTTTAATCAGAGTCGGAATAATAATTCGAAATAATTAAATGTTTAAATATACATGTCCGAACCCTCTTGCATTTTATTATGAAAAAAAGACATATACAACTAAAATAGAATGAGCCGTGAAAAGCAACTTAAGTAACATTTTCTGGTTTTTAGTTATCGTGTAGCAATTTAATTCGTAGCGGTTATGGGTATTGCATTTAAACATGTGTGTTAATCTTTATTATTGGTTTTCATCTTTATTATTGGTTTTCATCTTTATTATTGGTTTTCATCTTTATTATCGGTTTTCATCTTTATTATTGGTTTTCATCTTTATTATCGGTTTTCAGCAAGTGCAGTTCGACCAGTAAGAACCGTCATTCTGCGATCTTAATGCAGAATGTGCGCCCAAGTCATTAATCGACTGCTTTACGTTTAATGTATTTGTTTAACTGTATAAATTAGTGTCTCTCGAGCATTTTTTTCCTGTAAATAAACAACGTTTATCTTTTTATTGGTTTTCAGCAAGACTTGTGCGGTTTAACCACTAAGAACCGTCAATCTGCGGACTTAATGAAGAATGTGCGCCCTGTCATTATTCGACTGCTTCGCATTAAATGTTTTTGTTTCATTGTAGAAATTAGTGTCTTTCGAGCATTGTTTATCGGTAAATAAACTATTATTAAAACATTTGTTAGAGATTTAGTATGAATTAAAACAGCCAGATTGTGGGACTGAGAAGGGGCAGGCCGAGGTCTGTGACTCAATTGTGCTGTTTCCAATTTAGCACTAATGATCAATAATCCATTAAGCCAATATTCCATGAGGTATATTATTAAAATAGTTATTTGATATTAATATCAAGTAAAAGTGTATGTAATTCTATATTCTCCTCAATATCCAATAAAAGCATATTGAGTGTGTCTGTATATACGTGATCATTGACAAAATAATGAAAAAAGGAAACAGAAGAGTAGGCCAGATTGGAAGAGAGGCTAAACATTTTAAATAGGTAGGGTAAACAAATTGGATGAAAGCCAGGTATTTCAAAGGGTGAGGCAAAACTCGAAGGGGCTCCCCTACCATTCCGCTTTAACTTTTCTACATACCATGTGTGTAGAAACTCAACGCGAGTTGTTCAATAGCAACGAATGAGAAAGACAAAGAGATGTTGAAAAAAGAACGATTAGAGATAATGCGTAAACAAAATCGAATGTTAACAATTTAAACATGTCGATGGGATTTAAATTAAAACTATATTTGATTGTATTGCGCTCATTTTGTCTCGCGCACGTGTCCACACCCTAGCCAAGATGATCCGAAGGTTATGCACTGTATATGCATTAATAATGTTAATTTGATGCCGAAGGCCAGAGCTGAACGACCAGACCTTCCGTAAGATACCAATGTACATTTATCTGATACGCATCAGTGACGGTTCTTCCGGGGGCACAGGGACAACGAGCATCCTCAAAGCCACCCCGCAGCTGACCCCAAAGCTTATATACTGTGTACGCCTAGCGATTTAAATTTACAATTTAAATTTAAATACAAAAACGTTATCCTCCAAATCTGTGTTACTCTAGTCTGATCAGTATTTCTTATCCATGACTACCACCGTTAGGTACCGCTTAATGGGGGGGGGGGGNGGGGGGGGGGGGGCACAAGCAATCTCAGTTGATCCCAAATCGTAAAGACGGACTGGGTGTTTATTGAATTTTATGTTTCATTGTATCATTTTACACACACCAATTAATTGCGGAAGCTATAATATGTTTACTTCTTCATGCACATGCAACATATTTAGAACGACAATGTTTCTATGGCATAGGCCTTTTAATGATTATAATCATATGTCCAGGTAGACGCTCCAGGACTTTTACCGTGAAACACAATGTCACAAACGTCTCTATTTCTTCTTCTGCACAAAAAATTAAAGTTATTAAGTAGCAGAAGTGCAAATGTTTTGTACAGGTGTATTCTTCATTGAAATCAAAGAAAAAAAGCAACGACACTCATATATGTTTTCCTCACTAGGACAAGATTTTAAAGTACATTCCTGCAGACACACCAATATTATTGGCCTTACTGTCCGCGTTTAACCCATATTCAAATCAACTTGACGCATGAAACATATTGACATTTTGTTTGTCACAAAAAAGAGAAAATTCTTAGACAGAATATACTTGTTTTCTCTGAATGTCTTAAACAATATTGGTTAGACGAAATCAGTCAATGGAACTGTCAGAAATACGAAATGTTATTAAACCCTGAAGCAATTTGTATTTAAGGAGAAATGTCGGTTTCTTGGTTTTAAATCGCAAAAGAAGATCGTATAATAAATCTATATTAAGCTCAATTGTGGTACATGTCAACATATCAACATACACATTGCTATGTAGCATTAACCCGTAGACTAATTAAATAGCGATGTGCTCATTAAAGCACTAAGTCAATGTAAAAGCCAACGTAAAAGAAATTGGGACGCGTATACAATTATCTTAAACAATTATACACAGCGCCTGGATACTGACTTTTAATTCAATGTGCATGTCTTTGGAAGAGACACTATTGAAAGTTTTCTTTCTCTTTGCTGCCATTTGATCATACATAGAAAAGACATTTGGTGACATTTCTGTCAAACGATATATTGTCATCTTATCGTTTTTGAACTTTCTATAAGTTCACCTTTCTTTTCGCACTCTCTTTGTGTTTCAGAGGTATATTACATGTGTAGAAGTTAATTTCTTGATATTATTTCATTAAATAAGCATCATATATCAGATGTGATGAACTACGTCCAAAAACTTAATATGAATACCATTCTCTAATCAGTTGATATATTTCTACACAGCTGAGCGCTGAGTTACACAGATCTTTATCACTACAACATTGTTTGCGCACAAAGCAAAATACCGAATGATTGTGTTGAATCAATTCAGAAAATGATCACGCAGCGGCACATACAACTTAAGAAAGAATGCACTCTCCTTTGCCCGTTTCTTCTATTGTCTCGAAATGCATGTTCTGCAAATAATGGAATATTTCATTCGAATGTAAGAAGTTAAATACGTTCAGTGCATCGGAATCTGATATTCATATTTTATTAAGCACGCACTTTTAGAAAGGTTATCTGGAAGCTATACGTGAAACCGAAAAGAACGTGAATTCACTTTAATGCAGACATTCAGATCTCACGAAAACCTAATTGATTTTTTAGGGAAAATACTTTAAATATATTTTTTTTTAAAACAACGTGATCACTACATTGAAGACATGGTTTGTTGAAAAAACTATTCAAAGATGATAGTGTATAATTCGGTTATAATTGAAAATACTCATACATAGTTAAATTAAGGTGTACCGATTGCCTGTCCATCAGCTAGTTAAATTAAGGGGTAACGATTGCCTGTCCATCAGGTAGTTAAATTAGGGATTACCGATTGCCTGTCCATCAGGTAGTTAAATTAAGGGGTACCGATTGTCTGTCCATCAGCTAGTTAAATTAAGGGGTACCTATTGTCTGTCCATCACCTAGTTAAATAAAGCCGTACCGATTGCCTGCCTTAGCTCGCCGTGGCGTAGTGGATATGGTATTCGCCTAGCGATCGGGAGGTCACGGGTTCGAACCACACTGGGAGCTTCCTTCGATCTCCCCCAAAGATATCAGTTACTGGTCTCCCAGGAAACGAACTCGAGAGCGTTTCTATAAGCCTAAGGCTTTGGATGCAATCGAGCTAAAATAAATAGGTTTAAACTAAATAAAAGTGTGCCTATTGCCCACCCATCAGTTAGTTAAATTAAGGGGTACCGATGTCCTACCCATCAGTTGGTGAAATTTAATCCCGGTACAAAGTGACCGGGATATACTGGCATCACCTTGAATGTCTGTCTGTCTGTCTGTCTGTCTGTCTGTCTGTCTGTCTTTCTGTCTGTCTGTCTGTCTGTCTGTCTGTCTGTCTGTCTGTCCGTCTCTCCATCCGCCTGTAAGCGTTCTCCTAAACGTTTCAACGTACATTCTGCACTAGAAGTTGTGCTTTAGTAATGTTTTTCGTCATTCATTGAACATTTAAAAAGTTATGCCCCCTTTTCAACTTAGACATTCTATAACAACATGACTTTAATATACTCTATAAGCAAATTAATTTATCTAAAACAACAAGGTACCAATGTGGCATTCATGGCATATAACATCGTAAAGTAGTCCTCTACAAAGATTTCTCAAAAAATGGGGTAAAAACTGGCAAAGCAATTGGAGACCAAAACTTAATATAGACCTATACAGAACAATTACATAGATAATATTTTCTCTCGGAAAACTCAATGCCGTTAGATTTAATAATGGGTGTGCAACATCGTATTGTTATTCTCTAAAGACTTAATCAAATAATGCCGATATGGTAAAACTGACAACACTCCGGGGTGCACATGATTATATAGACGTATATATATAAAAATATCTTCAAACTTATCTTTTGCGCTGTAACCACCATCTTTAAAGTGTTTTTAAACCATGCGGTCAAAACTGGCCACAACCCAGGGGTAACATGTTTTGTATCAATATGCCAAATATTTCGATAGGCGGCGTCGAGGGTAGTCTACGTCATATTGTTACAAGCACTTTTTGGCCTGGGGCGAAGCCCCGAGGCCATAGTACTGATACCAATTTCTGAGCCTATCCGAATTGGCTGGCTGCCAAAACCAAATTCGGAAAACTCCGATTTACCGCTTAATTCATGCGTGCGCAATAAAAGTAGTTCTTCGCAGATCTCAATAACCCGGCTTGTAAATACAGAACATTACTACGTAACATGACAGTGTCATAAAAAGTGTAAAAACATATTATTGAATCAAAATTGCTCAGCATTGGCTACGACATAGTTTTTATTGTTAACATATTCATGGAGAATAAGTTCCTCTTTTGACGGTCTCTGACTACCGTTTCGCGGACTTTGTCAAAACAACTTGTTTGCCATTCATAATAGTTTTACTTTGAACTATAATCTAAACCGATAAGAATAAGTCAGTGGAACTTTAATTTTCCGTATTTTCTCTTGTTTTTTTTATGGTTTAAATTAACCTCAGCTTTTATAACAAATGAATGCAGTAGGGCACAGTCGACAGTGACAATTTTCGGATAAACTTCCTGGTTTTTTGTCAAGGTAAGATTAACTAAGTTTTTCATTTGTTTAAAAAAAAAAATCAAAGTTGGTCTTAAATGATGGAATTTCATGTTTAATGAATCTATTATACCAATCATGATGTTTGTATGAGCCGTTTTGGCGGTCATAACGACGATTTTAAACGCTATTTATGTGTTTGTTTTCCTAGGAAGTTGTGAAATCTTAAACACTTATCAATTTATCATTTGTTGTTGAACTATTATCAAATAAAAATAATTAATTTATGTTGCAAATTTGTGCAATCTCACAATTACAGGTTAGCGATGAAAATTCCATGCATAATGACAGCATAAATGCATATCTCAGGAATGTGATTAATTACAATGTACATGTATATTTGATTATTTTTATTGGTGCATATTTAAATGTTGTCAAAATTTATAGTTTTGGATGTCAATATTAATGGTTGTGTTCATGATCAAGTTTAACATAAAAGCAATGGTGATCTAAGATTCATAACAACAAATATAGAAAGTAGAAAGAAAAAGTTATCTTTCTCAAAATGCACGACCAACTACACAAATGTGTGGTAATCCTTTTGAAACTGCATATTTTCAATGAATTGTCAGACATGACCAAGAGGTTGCAGCTTAAGAAAACTGATTTAATGTTCTCAGTAAATATGTTTCTGGACTATCGGAATATCGTTAAGATTATATTGAGATTCAATACCTCAGCAGACTTTTGTTTTTCATTGTCATTTATTATATTCAACTATAACACAATCATAAATAAATATGTTGCTATATTTAATTTATTCAGGGGCAGTACCTCGTAGTTTCAATGATGAACTATCATGATATAGGGCTAAAAGAGGTATGTGCAAAATCCACATCATGAAAAACAGATTGGGCAAAATGATGAAGTGCGAACACTAAATGATGTGTTGCAAAATAGCAGGTTTAATATGATTTACACCTTGCATTGTTTACCTTTATGGTGTTAAGTATGGATACTATTTTTTAATATAAAACATTGACAACATACTATTCACTATGCATATCTTGAGGGTTCAGATTGTATAATGTACCAAGCAATAATCTTTTTTCATCTTGATAATATAATTTTAATAATATTTCTTGTGTCATTTTCACAAAGAGTAAGGCAAAACTAAAGCATTACATGGTTTTCAATTTCAATAAATTGTTGACAAGCCTATGGTATCTACTGGTGATATGTTTTATTTATGTGTTTGATAAAGGTTTCTAATATAGAACATCTGATCTTTCTTATCCGCCCATGTTGAAATGTTTTATGTTACACGTTCGTCGCAATCGTGTACAGACAGCAAATCAAAGATCATTATTGAATATGTTGGATTGCAGTTTGTTAAAACACTTTATTGTTTCTTACTTTTATTGTTAAGAGTCATTTTATAATAACACAATAACTGCGCCCATTTTTTGAAAATTTATTTTCAACCAGTTTAAATTAATTTACCACACAGCTGTATTTGAAAGGATTGAACAAGTGACAATTTCATTCACAATTTAAGAGAAACCAATTTATGTGAGGCTTTTATCGAGGCTGGTAATTAGTGGAATTTGACATAAAGGAAGAAATTTTAATAGACAAAAATGGCGAATTGTCGAGATAATTACTATAATTTTCTTATTAATCACTTGTGAACTTTCAATTAGCTTTTATCAGACATTCGCTCTTTTTGTGGTATAGTGTTTTAGAAGTACGTTTATACTAATTAATTACGTTATTGTTTTGCATTTCTATTATAATACAAAAGTACTTCACGCGACCAAATAGATCATATGAGTTCTTTATTAGAAAATCACTTTTGCTTTCCTCTGTTAGTATCTCATATCGACAGCATGTCTTATCTAAATTAAATTTCCGTGACAGAAGTAAGGATCGCATCGAATGACATATATTGATGAACGATTCTTTAATACTGGTAAGCAGTACATTTGCATTTTTATCAACTTGATTCCGAATTATGCACTGTAGTTTGGTGTAACTGTCAACCTTAACACAAACCATTGAGCGGCTTAGAACAAAAAATTTAATTGTACACACTTATAATAAGATATTCAGATCCTGAAACTCGAGTATGTCATTTGATTAAAAGTTTAACGTGACGCAGCGGCATCAAATGCAGTATTTCTATAATTATTTAACTCTTTTATTAAAAATTTGTTGGAGGATATAGCAAGAAATATCTGTTTAAGGATACACGCCGTTCATGGTTTAGTGTTATTGATGAAAAACCGTCTGTCAACTCGTATTACAGCATCGTGTTTTGTTTGCTTTTTCTAAAAGGTTTTATTTCTGCGCATTTCTAAGCTGCATCACACCCATAAGGCAGAGGAAACGAAAAATATTAATGAGCTGTTTATTATACCATAACACAAATATTGTGTACTTGAATGAAAATCATAACCCAACACGTTTTTTTAAGCACTATGTCGAAAGGTATTTGTTGCAGAACCAACAAGAAACCGGATAGAGGAACATATTTCTGACATAAATTGTCGCATCCAAAATTCATTTTTTAAGATCATCTACACATGGAGTTATTCAGTTTAGAAGTATTGAGCATGATCCACCCAGTAGTTGAATAATGAGTTTTAAAACACACCGTTCGGAATCTACTTACTGCCGACCATACAGACGGGATAAAATGTTTTCTAGTGCGCCCAGTTTGCATATTTTAAACAAATGCGAACATTACATGCATTCATTCGGGCCTATTGCCTTAACATGTCTCAATATTCAATTGAATAATAACACACAGCATAATCACACGTTATGTCGTCAACTATGGGGGCACTCACTAAACAGACTAATCACAGGACGACTCTTTCCGCTTTTATGGAATTTCTCTAAACACAAATCCAGTTTAGACGGAAAGTGTCAATCCTGATGAATCTGTGAGAACTATATTATGGCGCTGTTACCAGAGCGAGCTAATAAAAATAAACCTTTGCTGGACAGGGCATTTGGTACTAACATTTGGTTTGTTCCTTATTGTAAAATATAATTCAAATCTGTGATTCTATAAAATGTAAGACTGAACATGTTTGATCACGAATGCATTTTTTTTCGTATGATTCGTCTTGAAGACCGAAAAAAGAAGTTGCAAAATGACTGGTTGAAAGGCGGAAATAATGTCAAAAAGAATTACCGTGTTATGAAGTCTTAAAAAAGAGTGATATGAATCTTCGATTGCACCACAATGACATTAGACAATCGTAATAGTGCATCGGATATTTTTTTAAGGTATTTGTTAAATGTGTTCATTTTTTTTCCAAAGGCAGAGCGGGAATGGTTCGATCTTGTAGAGAGATACATAGGTTAATTGTTGATGAAATAAAGAGCGAAAGAACAAATCAAATGTTAGAGAATTTAATATCTTATAGAAGAGTGCGTTTGTGTTTTTATTCTCCTGGTTTTTAAGGGTTGGAAAATGGGGCTCGTTAAATAAATTGTCTGTTGATGTCTAATGTGTTCCCCCAGTAATTATTCGTGCTGCTTCCTGTATATATATATATAGAAGGAAGGAAGGAATGTACGATCGAGAGTAAATTAAACGACCTCATTAAATTGATCACGCAATTTTCTTTCTTGAAACAGTATGGTCATTCCAAGTTTAACTAGTACCTTCATAGCATCCATACATATACATTTACTTCTATAAATGTCACAATCTTGTTACGTCATCGCATTTATTGTTTCTTGTTGTCTAATTTGCTCATCTGGCACACAGAAATGACCCATTTATTGCTAATCTTGTATACATAAGTGCTTGGTATAATCGTGGATGTCAACGTACACGACCTAAGCAAGCAGCTTCAGATTATGTCCGTAACCATACTAAGTAAAATCATGCACTTACAACTGGAAAACCATACTCACAGTGTGGTCTTTGACACTCAGTTATACACCATGTATACAATTTCATAGGTTTGGTCTTATCTTCCAAAGTTTTGTTACTTCCATAAGACGAGTACTTTCCTTAATTAAAGATGTCTCATATTTGAATAATAAAACAGTATAAGCTATGCAACTGACGGGTTATATCAATAAGCCATACATATGATGTTCAATACATATGTTGCAATGGATACCGATAGCGCGATTGGACAGTAAGGCTGGATATTGTCCAAACATCGTTGATCTTTCTTGGTTTATTGTCAATAAACCTTTCCGAACTGCAAACAAGCAATGTCTATTCTCGGTCAGCACGAAATTATGTCGATAAAGGTTATGCCATTCGACAAAATCATGAACATGGGAAGCATCACTTAAGATTGTTCTTAATTGCATCAATTTCTCTGAAATGGTTTACTAAATATAGCAAAAAAAGAAACTCCGGGAAATCCATCAGGTGAGAATATTTTGTTCTTATTCACTATTTGTATAACAAAACACCAACTATGAATATACACTAGTTAGAACTGGCATCTACACCTTGAAATGTCAATGCAAAGCATAAAGACACACAAACGTTAGCGATCACACCGTTTTCAGTATGGCAAAAGTTATTCTATCATTTTTAGTTAATTGATTGGATTATCTTACCGAACGCCATTATTTATAAAGATTCATGGAATTATATTTAATAAGTAAGTATATACAATACAAATTCGCGTTTATAAATAATTGTAAAGTACATGTATATAAAAAAATCTCCAACTCAATTCTTCTAATTTGATTCATAAATTTCAAAGCGATTCAAGGCTCTGTCGAAAAATTAAATACAAGTACAGCTGAGTTGCTGATCAACCGACGTTCATAACCTAATTTACAACTTCAGAGCAGAATATCCTACAAACTTAGTTTCCTAGATAATTTGATTTTCGTCTATCTTGTCATGTAACTTAAGAAAATATGGTGTCGTGCTGGTCTTCCACTATACACAGAAATATATTTCTTAAGATACATTAAGAAGTAACGTGTTCTCACATTTTTAAGGACTGTTGTTTCCGCGTCGCAATGTTAGCTAAACGTATAGTAAACTATAGCAGTTGTTGAAGTTGAAACACATGACAAGACTGGCAATATAGGCATTATGCATGCATACTTCATTGATGCCGTGGATAACATTTAAGTTAGCGGTGTAGCTCTGATGAATTATTTTTGAAGAAATATAGTTTTACATTTATTGTTATGACTCATAGCATTCGAAATATGGTTTAATTCAACAGGACCCTATCTGAAACAAACGCCGAATATAATATTGTCTTTTCTAATGACTTGTTATGTTAGATAAACAGGGTTTTGGGTTAAACATAATCATAATTTCATAACCTGATCACCTTTATCTAGACGTTTGAAATGTTGTTTTTTTAATATATCAATGATAACATTCAGCAAGTTAAAAATGTGTCCCGCGGTAAACGTTTATTTAACAAAGATAGGTGATGCCACTATGAATTTACAAAGTCACTATCGTATTAAACGTGCTTTGTTAATGTTTTGTTTTTTATAAACACCGCAACAAATTTTAGTGTGTATGTCATTTCATTTATGATTTATTAAATTCTATATATTTATATAAAATGTAAACATGTATCACAATGTACAGTTAAATGAGAAGCTTTATAAAGCATGCGACAAAAAAGATCGTTTTTTTTTATAAAAGGCTCGATATCTAACACAATTATTTACCTCGTTTAATAAAATATGGTTTCTGTTTCTGCTTTTTATCGTCTGAAGCAACAGTTATTATTACATGGCTTTGACATGTATTTTTGTAGAAAGAGAACACATAACTTGCCTATTAAAGAACGCATACTTTGTCACATACATTCTTTCAGTGTTGTTATGGTGTTTTAATTATTTAAAATCAGCAGCGTTAAATGAAATGTTTATGAAATTAACAAATTATTTTTTTCAATACAGACCCGCATTTTGCTATTTGAGGAAACGGTTGAAATAAAGAAGTGTGTTATATCATGATAAGGTCGAACGAACATATCAAAATGCGATGCATACACGTAAATACTGTATTCGGATGATACACGTTATGACTACATGCTAACATAAAATTCGAATCCAATTGTAAATCACATAATTCAAAATCATCCAAATCAACACAAAAAGTCCAGTCGTATAATGACACGAATTAACAGCGTATTCCGAAATAAACTATCATCATTTATGTGGACAACACTTCGAACGCGAGGTTTTATCTGCATCATGCATTTTCCTTTCATCTGAAACCAAAAAACAACCCAATCCGAGTCCTGTTTGTTTCGTGCGTATTGAGCTGAAATATTGGAACCTCAAATGAATACCAGAAATAGTGTTGCCAGCTTACCGTTATCATCGAAGGTCTTTTTTAACTAATTATTTTCCTCCGTATTCATACTGACATTTGTTCATTCGTTTCATTTTCCAAAACTCTTCTGTATACGAATAGTGAACTCTTTACCAAACATAAGCTATTGACAGTGTTACGACGTCACAAAAGGCACTTAGAGCATGTCCAAAAAAGGAATAAGAAAATCATTTTCACATTTAAAAATGGCGGAATTTCAATCAGGTGTTGGGCTGAGTTGCACAGGTCGTTATCACTGCAACAATCCTTGCGCACACAGCCTCGTGACGTATGCAATTGATGAGTACAATTCTCGAAATCATCACGTGACTGGCATTTTGGAGCACATCCTCTTACAATGGTAGAGTGAAGGAAGATGCCTTTGTCCGTTTTCTCTATCATTTCAAAATACACTTTCTGAAAAGAAAATAATAAAATATACTGTTCGAATTTCGGTAATTTTTGGCTTATTTCCAACGAATCTAAGCAAAAACTGAAATGCATAGCAAAGTAATTTTTACATCTTATTAACGAAAGAATTTAATGATACCATATTTAATTTGCAGGAGCTCAATGTAGAATAGTTAAGTGCAAGATGATGACAATTGCGGTAAACGCATACATTTAATTCTTTATAGTTCTGCGTTAAGCTCTATGTGGAAAAACAAACTTCGTTAATATTTTTTTATCACTAAACTGAAATGATCAATATAAAGAAGTAAAACTCCAGAAGCTGCAGCAGTATTGCATTTCTATCATACACACGTTGCGTTTGACGATTAATGACACGATTCTAAAGCCAATACTAAACACTTAAGGTTTTTTTCTTGTTTATAATTATCTATGGATGATGTGCCATAAAACTAAGAATACCGATGAAATTATCGTGTACATTAGGTTGTTTTAAACACAATTTTTAATTTTAAACTACAGTTTTCTACTTTCAACATAACCCAAACTCATTCATCATAATTAGTCTGACTCTTCTATATAACGAGATATTTGATTAGTTAAAAAACTGACACCTGCGTATTAACAAAAAAATCAACCGACCACGTATGCAATGTCGTAACATCCACACTGCTACAAGTAATTGAGTGAATGTAATGATTCGATTTTTATGAGATTGAATACAACCTGGCATGATTGGTGTTCCGCACATGGTCTCTTGGAGGCCTTGTAGTTGTTTGAGGGGTCCGAACCGCAGTCACCAGAGATACAGTGCCAACATTCTAAACCACGAACTCCTGATTGATACAAAATTGCAATGTTAATAGACGTACTAACCTTCCCTTTTGGTGTGAATGCGATAAAGAGTTACACTACAATGGCATTTCATAAACTTCCAGGCATAAATGCTTTTTTTATACCATCAATACATCTAATGGAAAAGACACGATTTAGTAGTATTCAAATTCCAAAATTAATTTTACACAAATAGTATTCTTAAAGCCACACACATTGAAATGAAGTACATGTTAATCAATACATATAGATGCAATTTGAAAGTGTGCAAAATTGTCTTTTAATATATAGCCTAGTTAGCAAGTTATTTATTATTTTTCAACCGGGAATTACCGCTTTTAAAACAGAAAGTAGGATTTCTATACGTATACGTCCATTGCGACAAACGCGATTTTTTTTCAAAGTTTTAAAGCGCAAAAAAGACGGATTTCTACCTTGTAACCACCAAATATATTCTAATCGGCATATATAAAATTTAAAACTATAGCCTAGTTAGCAAGTTATTTATTATTTTTCAAACGGTACTGCTTTTAAAACCGAAAGTAGGATTTCTAGACGTATACGTCCATTTCGACAAACGCGATTAATTTAAAGTTTTAAAGCGCAAAAAAGACCGATTTCTACCTTGTAACCAGCAAATATATTCTAATCGGCATAGATACAATATGTTTCTCATTTATACTTAAATTTACTATGCCAAATAAGCTGTGTGAATTTAAATTGTGTGTAGTATACTTGTATGTTATATTGTATTCTTATTTAAAATTTAACAATACTATTATATACCCTATATGAGAGTTTGCATATAATACATAGGTAAACAATTATAATGAATAACAAACCAAGATGTATCATATTGAATATGTTTGCTTCATGTTAAATTATTGTAAATGTGTACACTTGACTTTGTGTTTCAGTTGGGTTAATAAAAGCAGCGGATTACAAAAACTAAACATCGTATTTTTAATTCATAATAGTTTTCAGTTGTTATTGCCTATTCAATTGATATTAAAGTTTTACTTACCGCCCACAAAAGCCAAGATGACTACCACGTGAATCGCTGATAATCCCATTATAATCTGCCATTGATTTCGGTGCATGTAAAGTATGCGTGACACAACGTTTTGACAGCCGTATTTAGAGCGGCAACATGTGTTCAAGCTGTTTAAGCAGCCGTCACTGGAGAATTCCTGGAACGAACGGGAATGAAAATTCATTTAGTTAATAATTGGCACAAAACAAAATCAATCAACAGCTCGTACGGATGGCGAGTTAACAGTTGCGATGTGCTGTTCGGAAATTCGGTTTAAATAAGAGACTATCAGATAGCAGCAATACTTTATTTTTTTGAAATTGTTCTGGGGTTTGAATATTCCTATAGTTTATGGAGTTTTATAGTTCTTCTAGACATTCGTTTATACGTTAGAGTAATAATTTCTTAAGTGTATTATACATGTTCTACTGGAAAAAAAATGTATTTGCATTAATACTCCACAGACTAAAATACAGCATCTGTTTCATTTTTAGAGCTGTTGAAACATGGCATATGTTCAACATAACAAAGTATTACTGGTGATAGTTTCAGTCCATATGCCATTCCTTCCTAAGAATTAACATTGTACTGCTCAAATACAATTATATGCATTAAATAACTTCGAAACAGTGAAACACAATTTCATTATACATCTTTTCTTTAACTTATCTCTTTTTTATACGGGCGACGTTGATGTCGTTAGTGCAAATTAAGAATGCGATGTTAGTTCATGAAAATGTCAATGTCTAATGCTTGTGTCCACATGATCTTTGTAAAACGGAATGTAAAACAGCTTGAAAGCCCAGATGTGTCATCACCGGGTAACGTTGCAAATTCGTATGTCAGTATGTCAGTATACAGAATATATCGAAGAAAATGCTATAAATACATACGTTGTTCATAGTGGAGACATTCTATTGACAAAGTCCATACATTGCTAACAGCATGAACGCGCTCAAAATTCACATAATGTAATGACTTAATACGTTGTCTTATTGAGACAATTTAAATACGGAACATTTTTACGTACGAGAGATGGTAAAAAAGGCTCGTAAAACTCTTCGAAATTGTTTTCTAAGAATTGTATGAATTCCAAATGTTCACAAAATGCATAAGTAACTTTTCTCGCGCAATAACTCAAAGATTGGTAACACAAGATAAAGTTAACATACAATTACTAAAAAACAAGTTCATGTGTTTATCACAATGCAGTGTTACTAATAATAAATCATGTATGTGTTTTACGACCTCGGGGACAGTACAAAACATTTCGACCAAAAGTTTAAACCTTTTACAACAATATTAAAATTAAAGTCACAAAAAACAACATTAAATTGTCGATAATTATATCATAAAATAGAGAACATTTGTACAAGTGCATTTTTATAACAACTGTACACTTGTCGATGAAGGCTTGTGTTTAAGATATGTACACAAGTTTCTAATTGTTTTAATTGTTTAATGTTAATTACTTTTACTGCTGCAAGTACGATCGCCATTATATAAAAAAAAACGGTAATGTTTATAAATAACATCTCTTTTACAAACAATCGTCGACATGTAAATTTCCTCAAAGCAAACGATAAAATATCAAGACGAATACGACTGAAGGCAGGCAGTTGGAATCTTAATGGGTGTTAGATGTGCTAACTTATTTGGAACGACGTGTGATATGCAATAGGTATATCTTCACACGGCTCATTAAGATACATTGTATTAGTTGGGAATATCACTGGGCGGAATCTTGATGAACAATATTGCCAGATTCCTCTCTGATGCCATGAAACTCAGTGAGGAAAAATTACAAGTAGTTCCTGCTTCTTAAACAAACATGGTATGAAACCCTAAATTATTGTATATCAACTATTTGTTTACTATAAGTTGTTTTCAATACATACACGTTTGTACATGATGTTTGAACATTTTTCATTGTAGTTAGTGTTTATTAACATGATTGTATGTGTATTGTACTGATGCACTTTGACTATATTTTGTTTACTTGTTTGTAAATGGTCAAAGACGTTTTGCCGATGTTCCAATAAAAACTTAAAACGTGATGAAACATAACGACAGTGTTTCAAATTCCACATTGTAAATATTGGNACACTGAAAATCCCCATAATTGTGTGATACGATACAAACATTATCTGCAACAAGTACTAATTAACGAGTCGTTATTTATTTGTATTGTAATAGTCCACAATTAGATATATGGAACCATTAAAAGATAGTTTACATGATTATTATTTTTTTAATCCGACCAAAAAAATGAATATGTTATCGTCGTCGGTTGATGGTTTAAAAATGCTTGCAGGTCGTTGAAACACGCATCCATTACAACCTGTGCATAAGCAATTTGATGGTTTTAGGAGTAAAATATAAGCACTACGCAAGAGAATTTAACAGTTGTGGTACAGTTCTAAGATTTTAATTTATATCCTGTGTATATTTTTACTACAGTGTTCGAACCATTGGAAGTGGCAATATACTACACAAGTATAATATATGTAACGGTTGAACCATATTGCGTCAAGTGATCAAATATGTGATAAAACGTCATGGATTTAATTTTAGACAATTACTTTTGGTATAAGTTACCATCGCTTACTCAATGTACGTTAACGTGCCTTTTAGTTCTCCCTTTGTCTCGTATGTGTACTCTATTCAAATACAAGTCATTTAGTATCTTATTTTATGCCAATTTCGCCCTTCGCAACCGACGGAGCTCAAGCTAGACATTTATGGGATTTATCACAATCTCAATTATATTGTGATATTAAGCAACTCCATTTGAAGCAATATGCATTGCTGTTATAAAAATCCTAAAATCATATTGACGAACCATACAATATAAAACGAACACAGTGACACATCTGGGAAGTTTTAATTAATCAGCTGTCTTTTCATATGACAATAAAAAGCGCACAAATCATGCAGCCTGTAATATAAAGGACTAATCGAAGGACAAACACATTATCAAAAGAATACATTGTGTTCGCTCATCTTTTATTCAACGCAAATGCCCAATTACCTATACACTGCAGTATACAAAATATAATATAACAGTAAACATGAACCGTTTACACATGCTTAAAGCTGGGTATAAGTTAGGTAACATTTCAATCGTTTCCTGAACTAACGTATTTAATTAAAAGAACTGTTGTACATGAAACACACATCAAACATGCACTTTTGAATATGTTATTTTGTAATAATCTTAGTATGCCAACCAATAATCCTTGGTTATCCGTAACAAGTCCAGTTTCGAAAAATTTAAGACAATTGCTATCAAGTTCCATCAATTGAAGCTATGAGATACGTGGTTATCACTATTTTAATATCAATTTAAATTTCGTCATGATGGAAAGACGATCAATATGAAGAAGTGAAACTCCAGAAGCTGCAGCAGTATTGCAGTTTTATCATACACACCTCTGTGGTCCTTTATTTATGGCAAGAAACCAATTGCCAAAACGGTACAATACGGCACAAAACGAAACAACATATACACATAGTAGAATAAAGCTGGGGTCACCGCCTTGGAACGGTCAATGCTAAGCATTGGGGGTTTAAACCAGTTAATGAGCGCTCAACCTCACACTTGGCCCAGCAATATTCATGATACATATAAGTGTAAATAAAATTTAACCTCATAGCATTGCAACTCAAATTAAACAGTAATAAAAGGGAATTAAAACGCATTCAATTTAATTACTATTTTATTACTCAATGGTTGAAAGGAGACCAGAGCAACAGAGTTACAACTTTTTGAGGCACGATGAAATGAAATTACTAACACGCATCAACTACATCCCTTCTTTATACAAAAAACGATTTNGCAATATCGTTCACAAACTGTCATATTTATATAGCTTGCCCATTGCACTGGTTTCCTCTCGAATTGATAGATAAAATTCATTATGTGAAATATAATTTGCTCATCACAAACATTTGGAAAGGTTTAACCAATTGTTTTCGCTGTCCATAATTGCAAGGCGATACCAATTGAATGTGAGACCCTGTCTGCATATTTAATTCCCAGCGCAAATTAGTGGTAGAAGAGCTTGCGACACCATGACAAAATTTACAATGGCATTTCAAAATAACCTTCAACTAACATCACGCGGATTCCATCTGTTTTGCAATTGCACTAACCGCTAGGTAGCGTCATATAATGGAATATTAAAAAGTGCTGTAAGTGCAAGTTGCTAGAAATTCAATATCAATATGTATGCATGCTAAAACTTCAATTCAATATGGAAACAATCAACGGTTTGGTGTTAAAACGCCTGATTCCGTGTACTTAAAGTGAGGTCGAAATAGAGGATAAGTTTCAGAAGATAAAATGAATAATCTATAACTAATACATTTATAAATATTAGACAATTAGGATCATTTCTGACATTTCGTAGTGTCTGTACATGTACATGCATTGCATTCCTGTGTAGCTGTTTATTGGTTTAGTATCAGTTTATAATGATAATGATACATATTTTGGATAAGTGTCTGCATGAAATTCGTCTGGTCTAATGTACCATTGACTTAAAATGTTTTTGTCCGTACAAAACAAATGTGTAATTCTTAAGGTTATGCTCGCTTTGCGTTTACACTGTGTTTTACGTGTATGTTATCAGTAGTGCGCATTGTGTTAGCATCCCTACCAAAGCAATAAAATACCGAATACGAATACTCTCCAAATATGTTTTACGTAAACACATTCTTTGACACACATATTTACATAAAAATGATATGACCCATTAATAAACCTTTTGTCCGAATAGTCGATTATTGAAATGCGTGAAATAATCAAATGGCAATTGTACTAAATTACAGAAATAGCTGATCAACGCATATTTTCTTTCTTGTTCTGTCACGTCCAAGACAGGCGGATATTGGTTTTAGACTGACATATTTCATATAGGGGTAAATTCCAGGGGGAATATCATATTGCACAGTTATAGAGAAAATGCTATTTAGATAGATAATAATACTTTAAATATTCATGCTGGTTCGGGGGGTAAATAATTGTCGCTTTGCAATATAATATAATAATAATGTATTAACTTAAAAACTCATGTTTATGTGTCTGAAAATAAGTGTGTGTTTGTCTTCTCTTCGGGCACCAGTTAATATTCGAAATGTTAAACCTCTGGATCAGAGGTTTCACTGTTTTTGATCATAACTTATCCAATACATATCGTCATTACAAAATAAAGGAAAATGAATCCAAGTGAGGATGATCGTTAAACTATTGCTTTTGCTATTAAGGATTGTTTTTATTTAAATGACATATTTTTATTATAATTTTGACTGCAAGCGATATACAAAATGCACGTTTATTTATAAGATTGCACGATCTTTTATTGATGTCAGGTAACTGATTAACTTTCTAGAAGAATTTCATGTGTAACGGCAGTTGCTGCCGCTGGGGAAGTAACCGCTGCAAGGAGTCAAGGAAATAGCTTGCTTCATATTTTTGTTCTTGTCTTTCAAAAAAATGTGGTGTGACACATATTGCGTACCGTGAGAAACACTCATTAAACGCCGTTTTCGAAATGTAGAAATCTGATTAAAGAGTGTCTCTTTAATTTCGTAAAATATTATTTATTTCCTTCGACAAAGCTGCGCACACAATTAGGCGCAAGGCGTTCAGAATAAGCTTGCTTTAAATGTAAGGTTCTAATACGATTGTTATTTTTACTTTGTGGGGTATATATTACCACCGATATATCAAGGAGAGATATATTAAATGGATACTCTGTGGTGCTCATGTATCATTGTTAAATATATTATCCTTTTCAATAGAGAACCTCATATGTTCTTATCGTTTTCGAACTGTTGAACTACTAGGAAGCGTACAAATTAAGCCTACTTAAACTTATGAACTTTATATGTGAAAAAGATGAGATATTGAACGTATGGAACATGTCTTTGAAGTAAAAGTAGTTAATTGTATGTGATTCTCTATAAATCGACCTCATGCTTTTCACAAATAGTAATAAATGTATGTGGATATTAATGCTTTGAGAACTCAATTAAGCGTTATTCGTGACTGACTGTACAGATACATTTTGTATAAGATACTGTTGTTTTTTAAACACGAAACAAAAACGTTAAAGAGTATGCATGTTGCCTGATTTAACGCTTAAGTTTGAGTTCGTTCTTTAGTGTTTCTATACTTTGTCCTTAACAAGAAATATATAGTCTACTAATGCAATAGATTATTCAATTATTCAACTGAAAATCATTACATGTATTATCATTGGTTATTTTCCCATTCTTTTGTATTATTTTTCATCAAAATGCAAGAACTATACCATATGATTTACTATTTTACGGCGGGTTTATCTTATAGATATTCTTCGACTTTAATAACTTGCATGATGAGATACAGTGAGCATATTTTCTGTGAGAGGAGAAATGATCATTCATATTCTGTTATGAATCAGATTTTACTCAAAACGATCAATTGTTTGTCTAATCAGCTAAGTATATTTGCGTTTGCTTTGTTATGTCTCTGTTGTACCTCAAATTGAGCACTGTGATCAATAATGAATGTACGATCAACGTTAAACTTTCGTATCCCACATTTATATACGCAGTACTGATACGAAACATTATTGTCGTAAAAAAAACGTAAGTTGCTATTGCTCGAATACCACTCGCAATGTTTTGTTCGCGATATTGTTTTGTGTTAGTGTACACAGCAATGGGTTCGTTATTTTACAGTGAATCAAGCCTAGCTAGAAAAAAAAGCGTTATATTTTATATTGCTAGTATGACGCTCTGAAATGATCATTCGAGTGGACTTTGTGAAGTCGTTTTGCTAGAGAGGCATTGACTCGAGAGCGATATAACTTGAAATAACCAATGAGACTGATACAAATTCTTATAACCCCATCCTGCTGTGATACGAACTCATGTATTATATACCGTTTTCGTCATATCATTTCATAAATACCCAAACATACCACAATTAACTCATGTTAAGTAAGCAATACATTTCGCTGAGAGGTAGACCTTTTTAATACAAAAAAAATCCGGATGTTTGTATAATTCGGGAACAGAAAACACTAGTAGCAAATACACTTTCTTGTATTTGAATGTTGCATACAATATGTGACATTAAAGCACCATTGACACNGGGAAATTAAAATGGAATATATTGTACCACAAACAATAAAAACGACCATTTTGTATCTCGCGTGTGGTGCGTGTGTCATGTTAACGTGGTATATGGTACGTCATTCCACTTTATTTTCATAATACCGATAAACACGGCAAAATATCTGCAAAAACAAACACGACACACAATTATTTTCTAAAAGATTTACTTAATATGGCGCAGCATATTTGTATGTGTATAAAACCACGGCTCAATTATTCGTTGACAATATGTTATATTTAACTAAGTTTTGTATTCTCTTGGTGTAATATTAGATACAAACCAATACTTAAACAATAACTTTCCAACAAAGATCCGTTTTTTCGCGTACATAAACGAGTATTTGACATGTTTTCATAAAACAGATGCGATCCATACCTAAATCGAAGCCGGTCGATTATCAAAACGCTTAATATCGACAAACGTCTATTGGACGAAATTGGAGGATCAACTACATTAGTTTCTGATATTTTATTATCCGTCTGGTCAAAGCCTAGCCACGCGAATATCGGTGTTTGATTGACGTATTTCATCAAAGTGGTGATTTCTATCTAGAAAAAGCAAACACATTGCAAAATATAGAGAAACCTTCAATACGGATGAATCATTTAAAAACAATTTTGATAGTTCTTTAAAGTAATAATTATCGCTGTTAAAAATCTAAATGTCGAATAGTTCAGTTTTATTTGTGTGTACAAAAGTGTGTATTCGTATTGTTTTCTCTTCTGTCTTCATTTAGTGTAACAATTTTGACAATTAAGTTAATTGATGGAATAGTTTTATTATTATGATTTAAATACTAATACATTTCGATATCAATGTCATTTAGCTACTGATTCTTTGAGCTGTGTATGTTGCTAGCATTTACGTTATTGTTTTGGTACGTAGAAAAATATCTGTCCTGGTCTGAACAAGTCTAGACATGTTCCATTGCCTTATTTGGGGATGACATAATTGCACTGCTGCAACTTGTTGTTTGTTTTATTCAACGTTGTATCTAACATAGGTCAAGAATCAGACAGTTGTTATAATTTATATGCACTTGTTTTATGGACGTTATAACGGAAATGCAGACCAGAATACAATTCCTTAATGAGAATATTTTGCTTCAAATGTATGCACAGTGGCTTGTTGAGCAGATAGCATATGGGCTTAAAAATACTTCGAAGAACGAGAAGCACAGCCACCAGACGTATACTAATCTAGTAAACACACTTCACGTTGATTTCGTGAAAAATATTCAAACCCTCGATAGTTCTGCCCCCACACTGATAGGCACCGTGGACAGATAGTGCTGCCCCCACACTTATAGGCACCGTGGACAGATAGTGCTGCCCCCACACTTAGAGGCACCGTGGACAGAATACCTGTCCTTAGATAGTGCTGCCCCCATACTTAAGGGCTAGTGTGGACAGAATACCTGTCCTTACTAGCGTATTTATAAAATGTACGTTTTTTAATGTTGGATTTTTCATGTGTGGTGTTCTACGTATACACACAATAACGAAAAATTGTGATTTCTTAAATCATATGTGGAAGTATGATATTTGTTAACGACTTGTCGGAAAAAGACAGAAATACTCAATAGATATTCCACATATGTATGGTATTTCTTGACATTATTTTGGTTTCATGTAAAGTGCTCTTCATTTATATTTAACGTGAGGTGCTGAAGAGGATTTTATATATTTCACATATGTATGGTACTTCTTGACATTATTTTGGCTCCCTGTAAAGTGAACTTCATTTATATTTAACGTGAAGAGATTTTAAATCTTAAAATCCTCTTCATTTATATTTAACGTGAAGAGGATTTAAATCTTATCACAAAAATGGCAATTGTAAAACAATATTCAAATGACATATGTTCATTACAAATACCATGCCCTCATTACTAATGATGGAGAAAATATACACAATGACAACCATATTATGAACATCAAATCCGACATGGCTTTAATCTAAATAAAGTTTAGTTCTGCTTGTTTAACTATCCAATGCTTTACTATGATTGTTTTATATTGTCTTATATGCTGATTTCCAAGACTGCATCCCGCGCTCCAATACTTATGTATAGCTGTAGTATAATCAGTATATAAATTCTCACATATCGACAAGCACGTTATGTGTATGTTGACAATTAAGAACGAGAATTAAGTATCGTTGACTAAATTGAATATACTTGAGAACGTGTTGGATTATAAGAAGACAAACAATAAGTGCATCATGCAATTGTGGTATAACATATAGATATATTTGAACATTGGATACATAGTGGGAACAAAGACGTGATATACAATTGTTTTAATACAAATATGCGTGTTTTCCTAACAGCGTTAGCAATTGAATATTTGAGTCTGTTTTGTACAACCAGACTATTTTTTATACGTTCTTCAACTAAAACAATGTACTTGATCAACATAAATGTGATTGAATGGGTACAGATAGACGACAGACGAGTGGACATCTGTGTTTGACTTATGCTCTCACTCGGGTGATTTCCCTAAAGACAAGGCTGACACATTGCATAATATAAAGAAAACTGTCTTAAGATAAATACAGATAGTGTGTACATTCTTTCTATTATAAAAGATACGATCTGTGATGAATGTAATTTAAATTTAATTTAACATTTGTTTTGTAAATTGCGTATCGTAGTTGTTTTTAATTAAGTGTCGGTCTCTTTTTACATAAACAAAGCACTTAATTAAAAAAAACATCGACAGCCCATAACAGTGTCGTAGTTTTCACGATTTTGTAAAAGTAACAATCGTAATAAAAATTATTTTCGACCCATTCTTTTGTATTCCAGGTGATTATTTGTTTTGTCACTAAACATCCATATTTAAGTGGAATATAACGTGTTACTACAAACAACAAGATAAATTAAGAAAAAATTAGCTGACTTACATACCCTTCTATTTTGGAGATTGTGGAAATAGTCCAGTCGATTTGTGTGAAAATTGTTCAGAAAATGATAAAAGCATGAAACTTTGCAGAAATGGAGATAAGGTCATAACAATTAATTCGGATATGGACCCATCTGAAAAAATTAAAATGGCGTATTTTTTGCAGCCATTTTAAAATGGCGGCCATAATTTGTTCATAAAAAATCACGTCAAATATATTTTTTCATCTTTTTCAATACAATTTGGTATACAAATCTCTTATAATATCCCCAATCAATAAACTACTTCAATTGGCAAAAATACGACGGCCATCTTAAATAGCGGCCATTTTGAAAATTACACTTTTCGAAAATGCAAAAAAGAAAATGCGTTAGTTAGTAGTTAGTAGTGTCAATATATGAAAAAAATACCTTCAACCACCAAAAAATTGCTTCAAAAGGTATTTTAACTGATCCTGGTAGGGTAAAAGGTCCTTAAAGCATATCAAAAGTTGACCACAATTTGATCTCCGGAAAGTTGTTTTTCAAGATGGCCGCCAAGATGGCCACCAATACCTATTAATGATCATAAATCCTGGGTTTCAAGGGGCAATTAACACATAAAGATAATCAACATTGTTTAAGTTTACAATAGTACACACAAATCCATTATGGCGTCCAACATGGCCGCCAAAATTGCCGCCAAAACCTTTAAATGATCATAACTATGTAAATATTCACTCAAATTTGATTATTTTGGTGGCTATACAAAGGTTTCAAGGGGCAAAGAACACATTAAGATCATCAGACATTGTTAAAGTTTACAATAGTACACAAAAATCCAAATCGTCTAAAATGGCCGCCAAGATGGCCGCCAAAACCTTTTAATGAACTATGTAAATATCCACTCAAATTTGATTATTTTGGTGTCTCAACATAGATTTTAAGGGGCAAAAAACACATTTAGATCATCAGACATTGTTTAAGTTTATTATATTACACACAAATCCAACATGGCGCCCGAAATGGCTTCCAAGATCGCCACCAAAATCTATTAATGATCATAACTATGTAACTATCCACTCAAATTTGATTATTTTGGTGGCTATACAAAGGTTTTAAGGGGCAAAGAACACATTAAGATCATCAGACATTGTTCAAGTTTACATTAGTACACACAAATCCAACATGGCGTCTAAAATGGCCGCCAAGATCGCCACCAAAACCTTTTAATGAACTATGTAAATATCCACTCAAATTTGATTATTTTGGTGGCTATACACAGATTTCAAGGGGCAAAGAACACATTTAGATCATCAGACATTGCTTAAGTTTATTATATACCACACAAATCCAACATGGCGCCCAAATTGGCCACCAAGATCGCCACCAAAACCTATTCATGATCATAACTATGTAACTATCCACTCAGATTTGATGATTTTGGTGTCTATACCTAGGTTTCGAGGGGCAAAAAACACATAAGGATTGTCAGAAATAGTTTAAGTTTATTATGTTACACAGAAATCTCACATGGCGTCCAACGACACAATACGAAGGACCGCAATTTCATTACTTCTGACGCGATGCTTGTTATGGGAAACGCCATAGTTGGACCTGCCACGATTTCTGGATATTGACAAGAGGATTGATATTTTTCAGCTTCAGGAAACACTGAATTGGCAGGGAATGATGCGTTTCTTGCATCAGCTAAGCCAGTACCCTGGGCTGTTGTCAGTCAAATTCTTGCCTATGATTAATATGTACAATTGGGACAAAGCGTGCATTATGTCAACATAAGCCTTAGTATGCAACCTTGTCACAAACTTCACACCATTGTTACATTTGACCAATCCTTGCATTGGAAGGCTGTTCAGAATTTGGGATGTTTCATTAACGCATGAACTTGC
>VMBQ01002417.1:117923-136432 GCA_007657795.1 Dreissena rostriformis
TGTATATCAATTGAAAACAAAATGAACATCTTCGCAAAACCTGAAACACCATGGCAGTTGTTCCTAATATATAAATTTTACACATAAATGTCAGCTTATTGAAAGAAAAAGAACACCTTTACCATTTGTGTTGTGAGTGTTATTAACATGAGCTCTTACCAGAGTGTTCTTTAAAATTTGAAACATACAAAGAAGTAAATGAATGCCCAAAATGTGTGTAAGACTATCTTTAAGCATTACGTCATGAACAATAATACATATAAATTTGAAACTCCGTTAATTTATGTTTTAGCACTTTACTTATAAAAATACGCCTAGATGGACTAGTGGTTTTGGCGAAAGTTTTATTTGATCAAAATAGCATCGAAATTTACTGTATATGTCTTCATATATTTATTTGTGTCTGATATTATACTCAGATGATTGTCCTTTTGCAAAAATGGCAGAAATGGCCCATCGTAGTAAAGAATTGAAACCTAAACAATATTTTTATTTTCATATAAAAATCATGAAACAGCATAGTGTCACTATAGTTACAGTTATTGTGTATTTGTCTTACGACACAATTATTGTTATGACGTGTAGTTTAATCATGTTATACGACAATACATGTGTTCCTTCTATTATCGTTAGAAGAGTGTGAAATACACTTAAAGAGGCAATGACAGAACCACACCAAGAGTATGCATTAACTGCAATGCTATTATAGAAACCGGTATGTTTGTTACACATTCAGCTTTTTGTTTCTATGTAGTGACGTTTATCAATGCTATTGTTTTGTACCGCTGGAATGGTGATCTGTTGTGGGATCTTTATACACTTTCGAATACATTGTAGTGCACATTTAAGAAATACACGTGTAGGTAAGTAATGAGTGATATCCAGCAATGTCCAACGTCACTGTGTTGACCGTGTTTTATCATGTTTATGTATTTGATTCACGTTATCTACTTAAGCTTGGAATATATATATATTTTCCACTGCATCGAATATTACACAGATTTGGTTTAAATACATTAAAATCATTCTACCTTAGGAAAACCAATAAGAAAAACATACATACATTTCTTGTTTGTAACGAGGTCTGCGTACAACAGCATTTGCACTTGGAGAAATTCCTTTTTTATTTCTCGATATAGCAAGAGTACATTCGAAATTACAAACAACGTCGATATTCATATTTAAAAAAAACATGAGCAGCATTTGCACTGGGAGAGAGACAATTATGATTTCTTGACAAAGCAAGAGTTCATTCTAAATAACACACAACGTTGGAATTTATACTTTGTTAATTGACAATACGTGTTACAAAAAAAAAAACAAAAAAAAATGAGCAGCATTTGCATTTGGAGAGAGCCAATTGTTGTATTTCTCGATTGAGCAAGAGTACATTATGAAGTACACACAACGGCGGATTCAATACTTTGTTAATTGACAATAAGTGTCTTAGGTGAAAAACATCAGATTTTATTTTACGGTGTATAGCAATGGTTAAGAAAATTACGGTGTGAAGACCATACATCATTTTAAAAGCACAAAAACGCAACACAATGGCGTATTCTTTATAATCCGTCTGCTGGAGAAAACCGTATGTATCCCTTGTTTTTATTTAACAGTTTTTTTTAATGTGTTTGCAATACGCCATTCATAAGTCTTACAACGACCCCAGTCAATTCAAATATCTTGGAAAAATGTTTTCATAAACAGATAGAATATTGTTTTTGAATAATTCGTTGATAAAATATATTTTGATCATTATGCTCTTACGACAAACCAAATTGTCTAAAGTCCTTCGGACCAAGCACATACAAAAATAAAACAATACATCATTGTTCCTGCTTAAAGAAATATTTCCAAATTGGCCTTTAGATGTTTTACTTTTCTTTAAATCTCCTGGTAGCTTCAAGTTACTAGAAACCAGTTTTCAATAACGTTTAAAAGATGCTTGCTATTTTAAGTTATGACATTAACACAACGTTCAACCATTAGCCATCCGCTTTTCATTATTGCGGGTAATTTTAATGGATCTCATTGCTATTGAAATTCATTCTGCACATGTTTTGTATAAAGAACCACCACTTACAGGAGCATGTGGTAGCGGCTTTGCATAGTAATCCATCAAAGTTCTAGACAAGTATCAAGTATTTCAGCCAGGTTATGTTTAATCACTGGGTCAGTTTATTTCTGTTGTTTTACGCATCAAGCCATTATTATTCATTGTGATAAATTATTTTATACATAACTTGGATATATGCAGATGTTATATGTATGTGCGTATTGTCGGAGCTTACATTACTGGTTTTATTTCTCAATTATTTCTTTCGTTTAATAATTATGTTGACTTTAGACCGATAGATAAAGGCTGTGAATGATGAACTTCCGTTCCGACTTACCTTTTTTGATTATTTGTGTAGTTGCGTATGTATCTTCATGTATTGTAAACGCAATCAATTGCCTTCAATAAAATACATGCCGTAAACCACGATAGTGATGTTAAAAATCTGTGATTGTTATAACGATTTGTCTCTTGGCAATTGTATTAAATTGTCCTGTGTAAATGCTAGTTTTTAAGATTTTCAGAACATGTGAAATTGAACCTAACTCACGACCCTTAAAAAAGTAGTACTAATAATGAAGGTGACCTCCCAGACACTTACCAATGTTTGACATACATAGTCTGGAGCACCATATAATTGGACATATAAAGTTCAAAACCAAAACTTGACATCTTAGCTATTGACCCTCAAACAATATATTCTTGTTTTCAAAAAGTCTTGGCTCAGTCCCACTAAAAATAACTGACTATTAATACCTTATTCCAGTCTACCTTTCAGAGTAGATAGAAGTGCTCGAGTTGTTGTAGGTTTGGCTTTATATGTCTACATTACTCTACAAGCGATCCGACGGCCTGAACTATATGTTGAAGGCCTTGAGGCCCTTTGGATTGAGGCCTATGTTTGTAAATCGGTTTCAGGCCTAGCCGAACCTCATTATATTCCAACAATATAAAGAAGCAAAACTTCGTGGTCCTTTATTTATGGCAAGGAACCAATTGCCTAATCGGTACAGTACGGCACAAAACGAAACAACATATACACATAGCAGAATAAAGCTGGGGTCACCGCCTTGGAACGGAAAATGCTAAGCAGCGGGGTTTTAAACCAGTTATAGAGCGCTAAACCTCACACTTGACTTAGCAATATTAATGATACATTGTAAATAAAATTTAAACTCATAGCATCAAAAACCAAACGCGCAAAAAAAAAAAAAAAACCCAACCAAATGCACCCCTGAAAACAGAAAACGAATACAAATTCGCCAAAACGTATTGCGCAAATACGTCACACATAATGTTAGTGTATCAGCGTCGTAAGTATCGCAAATCGGTTTAACCGACCAAGGAATTAGTTTTAAAGTTATTATTATACGAGATATGGTCGTTCTATAACAAATATTACACATCAAGTTAGTTAATACGCTTATATGTTTCATCCATATAACACACAATAACTCTTCTTCTTACAGAATCTGAAGACTAAAATATGACAACGTTGAAAACATGTGAATTTTACTGCATCACACAACAATTGTTTTTAAAATATACATACAATATAAGTAACAGTTATTGACTATAAAATAAACAATTAATTGTTAATCGCATTGAATGAGCAATGCATCGTTTATGTCAAAACTGTTGACAAATGAATTAACTTCGAAATATACATGTGTCACACATATATCATACATGTAATGAATATATCTCCAATACAAATGAAAATTAGTCTACCCTTTCGTCCATGTGACCATACGGCAATTATTCGAGAATATTTATGGACCGTATAGACATAAAAGGAAGATACATATTACGACACGCAATACCTCGATGCAAATAACAATGGCATGTGGAGGCAGAATGCAGAGACAGTTGCATCAATACATGAATTTTACAAGACGCATGTACAAAAGCAAGAAAAAGAATAGACCTAAATTGTATACGTTTAGTTGAAAAGAACATGTCATTAATTCAAGATAAAGTGTTTTTGTCTAAACAAATTTTGTAATGCACATTTCTTTTTTAATTATGTGCACGTATAAAATGATAACTGTAAACAATCGATACTTCAAAGACGCTTGACTTATTTGTGATTTTTAAAATGATATGAAAGAACAACTACGTATTTTGGAAAAAATAAATGACAAAAAAATATTTCTCCGTTTACAATTGCACTTACACAAGCAATAATAAGGTAAGAAATGAACGATAAATTATTGTTAATTAAGATTGATATGTCCATTTGCAGCCACATTATTTACGTTTCAAGCCATTTGTAAATTCATGGACTTCCGCTTCTCATAAAGCATATTGGGTCTCAACCGGATTAACGTACTGTACGACAAAACCATACGTACATATACACAGACAATCTACGAGAATGTTTTAAAAACAACGCCACAACGTCTGCAAGGATCCTTCCAACACGGCCGCAATCTTGAGAATCTAGCTGTTCACATTATAACATAGTTGACAGCATTCGATTTTGAAAATAATTGTTTCATTAAAAAATGAATGATTTATTGAGTAATACAAATGGAAACGATCCTACACAATCATTCAACAAGTTAAAAATGCATTTAAAAACGATTAAAGGACGACAGGAGAAGAAACTTTAAGTCCACAGATCTATTTTACTGCACCCAATCAATAGAGCAGTTTCCACATTTAACAACGTATCGATGAAACGTATATGAACTCAATACAAATGGAAACAAACATGTTTACTAAGTTTTTACATGAATATAATTCAAGAGAAAAGTTGGAACCGAATTTAGATTGATTATAAAATCACAGCGACAATAAAATAAAATTCATTGAAAGCATTCAAATAAATAGTAACACTTGTTCATACACAAGCTGTATTTTCTAGCTGCATTGGTGTTTAACTACAACTAGTTTAATGATTGTCATAGATGGCGCGAGGCGGTTTTTGCAAATTGATGTCTATCCTCACATCCTCTTCAATGTATCTTATTATTTCGCCTCTTGGCAAGATGTGTCAATAATGAACGTTTATATATGTTAACCAATTGAGATTGCTCCCCGTTCGAAAAACCTTAATTGCCACCACAGTATTCTTAATGACGTTTCTTGCATAATTCGTCTGGTACAACACCCCAATTGGTTTTCCTGAAAAAAAGGACATGAAAACAAAAATAGATACGTTCATTTGTTTCCAATTGATTTCAATTGAACATTACAATTTAAGAAATGTAGGCCAGTATTAAAAATATGAAAAGTTCATGTTTTGTACATGCTATTTCTTTCAATGCCATGAACTAACGTAGAATAACATAAAACCTTAACTCGACTTTAGTTTGGATCATAATCAAGCACAATGAGTCTTTTTATCACACGCTGTTAAGATTGCCACATAAGCAAGTTATTGTAAGATGAAGGAAATATTGATTGTGTTTGACAAACACCTTTCACAAAAACACGTGCGATGTGTACAGAAATGCAATGGAAAATAACCTTAAATATTAGTTAAATGTTCCAATCAGAACGAACACACATAAATCATTTTAACTCCATATATAGTCTTGTAATTGGTAATAAACATTTACTATTATGTTAAAATCCAACATTTTACATGGATGAACAATGAGTCATTGTGTATGATAACAATGCGAGGCTCTGAGACGTGATCTGGCTGGAGTCGACGCCGAATATGATGTTACACGGGAACATCGGCTATGAAGTCCCAGAGGAAGCAAGTGCCCGGTGAATCTTTGCCGTCTGTCTAAAGTTAGCATGACTAAAATGAAAACAAAGTTTACGAGTGTATTTAAAAGTGTTTTTTCTATTGCTTTGAAACAATAAACGGCTGTCAGAGATATGCGTCTTCTTCGTAGTGCTTTCTTTAATAGGCGAACAAAAGAAAACTGTGAACATCAATAAAGCGTTATTTATTTTGAGTGCGTTCAGTAATGAAGGGCTAATAGGTTTTAAGAATATTTATAATTCACAAGTCTGCGATGCATGCGCAATATTACTTCTGAAAAACATGATGTAGTTACATATTGCATTTCTGCGATAAACACTAGTTTAACGGCGACGCTGTCTTGTCTTCGAAGAGGTTTATATTGCATTGACGTCTTATGCGAACCTCCTATATAAGTTTTGTATATCGAATCAGTGTGTGGACAGAACACGTATATAACAATGCAACACAGTTAACTGAGTTAATTGGTTGATGATATTAAGGCTCAGATTTGCCATTCTTATATTGCATATATAACGAAAATGGAGAGCACATTTTTATATTCTTTAATTTGGTATTTCTTGTCGTTTAAAAGGATGCACCATATTCCATAATGTAATACTATCACGTAATATTACTCCTGGTTATAATATCTTTTACAAGGTTAATAGCGTTATAACAATTCAACGTGGACGAACATACTATGGTTATTTATATAACTCAAAATTTCAATATGGTTCGTAACAAAACAAACAAAACCTTCGTCACATATTCAATGTGTATATGTTTGTTTGGACATTGAACTCTTCTAAAGCCAATTTTTCTCTGGCAAGATGCCCATACTGAAACATTGCTTTATTAATAGATTGAGATGACCACTCTAAACAATTTAAAATTAACGGCGCTTAATTTCCTCTCAGCCATTAGTTTTGCGGTATCAAAGCCGTTAAATTAATTTCGCTCATGTAGATTTCAACCGATCCATTCATGTCACAAATAAATCTTATGATCAGCACGAGAACTTTACCCATTGCCCCAACATAAGGCATGGGTTCTGACAACATAGTGGATAGATAAAGTCTTATCAGTAAAAACGACGCATGTTGACCAAACCTTATAATACATGTCTGTTACATGGTGTCTCTAGAGTATCTTTCATCAGTCAACACTTTATATATTCTTGCTTGGCAAACAGCTTAAATTGATATCCAGATTGTGTTGTTTTCGTTCTCTTATTGTTGAATCAGCCTTAATACCTACACCTAAAGGGTCGAAATATTTGTCCAGTATAATGTTAACTGTTACGACAGGCAGACACAATACTTGCAAATAATGTTTTTTTTTTACCCTAGCCTATACATAACCATTAATTTGTGTTTGTTGATAAGACAAAATAGTGTATTGCAGTTATACGCGAATAATTGAAGGTGAAACTTAACATTCTTACTAACATCAGATAGAAATGTATAGAAATATAGAAAGGTCAATGTTCCTTTACATGCTCATCATATTGTCTCACACTTCAATGCCTTTTAGAACACCATAACATATTACATTATTCGTATTCGACGTAAGAGTTTAGAGTTCAGTATTTGTGTTTTAAGCTAAACAGGCACTTTTCATATCATTACGAGTTGATCTTTGTCATTTTTCAAAAAAAAACAAATTAAAAACCAGGCGGCAAACATACAATAGTGGATAATTTACGACGGTACACCATTAGTGCTCTGACATATTACAAGTACATGATGTCCTTCTTATATATTAAGAAGAAATCCATGTATGTAAAACCTATTCTTTACTATGACCATTGTATATAAATCA
Organism: Dreissena rostriformis; assembly: GCA_007657795.1. Lineage (NCBI taxonomy): Eukaryota > Metazoa > Mollusca > Bivalvia > Myida > Dreissenidae > Dreissena > Dreissena rostriformis. Next base: position 125,507 of record VMBQ01002417.1, read on the forward strand.
CAGAACTTAAAACTTACAATAAAAAGCTTCTTTTTTTCATGGCTAAAGGAGTAGTGAAAACGTTTTATTTTCATTCAGGAAACGACAGCAATAATCAAGGATTTTAAATGGTGAAAATAATACAAATAATGATCTGTTACCAATAAAGTATATTGCAGTTAAAAGTGAGATTTAAATGGAACTTACAATGATACAAATACTACACACGTTTTCATAATATAGTGTTAATCATTATTTTAACACTTTACAACAATCGGACACGTGTGTTTACATGTTTATTCAATGAAAACCAACGGACTTTATCATAATAAATACATAGCAAATATACATTCATCAAAACATAAATGATCCCATTTGCTAAAAATACATTTATTACTTAATCTTGATTTGACTGAGCTTCAGAATCCGCAAACATGCATCCATAAATCAAGAACAACTTAAAATATATACTTAAAGGTAATACATTGACTAAAAGTGAAATTATACGCCATTTCGTCATACTTATCAAATATTTAGTTTAAGCAAATATTCGGTACATTTGTAGCAAAGTTAAAAAAACATCGAATATAACATCTGGATACATGAAATGAACAAATCGATGAAATCTAATACTATTTCCCCTCTACAGTCACAAAACAAAAATATTAGTATTAAATGCATGTTTAATCATCCTATGGAAGAATAACAATTAGATTGCAACACAATTATTCACGTAGATATTTAAACCCCTCAGGCACAATTTGTAAAATTCAATACGTTTCTTTTTTTCCAAAACACGTCCATGTTACGCCTCACGTAAATTCCCGTTCTCTCAATATGCGTTTTGAATCGTGATTAAAGGCTAGGCGTCCGTTCACTTGTATGTGACCAAAGGAAGCCGGGGCATCAGCTTTAATCAGTTGCTATGTTTACCGGTATGTTGTATGTATTGTCTTGTATTTCCTAAGCAACTCGTCACTTGCCTTACATACAAATCTACCGGAGGTTAACGACAATTACAATGAAAAAACCTTACAGCGTGGCATGTATTGCCTATGTGTTTGGCTATTCAGAATAAAGAATGTTTTGATGACACTGTCGTATCCACAATTTGCACTCTTCTGTTTAAAAGAGTGTTTAAGTAAAGTATATATGTTTTTTTTAAAAGACAGTGTCGTCAAACTTTGAAAATGTGCTTATAAATCCAAGCCCTAGGCATCGAGCCATGCATTCGAAAGTATCATTTGATTCAGGTAAAATTTTCAGCTATGCTTTTTCTTAAATTTTTCGTTTATTAAAGCGTTAATGTATATCGAAAAACTGATGTTGCCGAGACACGCTGGAGTCCGTTTCCTGGGCAGAAGTACTAATTTGTAGAGCAAGAGAAGGACTATATAATTTTTTTAGAGTGAGGATCGAACCCCTTACCTACTGGTGGCTGTGCGGACACCACATGCAAAACGCTTCAATGTTTGATATAAAGCAACTCTATTAAGCAGCACACTCGAATGCTTTCACAGAAATGAATTATGGAATATATTAACATGCATGTGCTAGTTAAGCCCCTATAACGCTCAAAATCAACGAATATTGCGTTATATATTTCGTAAAATAAAGTTAACACCTAAACAATCAGTGTTCCTTATAGCAATAACCAAAATGTCAACGCAAGATGTGACCTGGTAACATAGATTTAACAAGATATAAAATGCTCTTTTTGTTTGTGTGTGGTACAATATATTTCATTTTAATTTCCTGCAACGATATCCATTCATACGACACACAAACACTTAATATGGACATGAACGTGTGTTCAATGTATATTGTACCACAAACAAATTAAAAAGAGCGTTTTGTACCTTGTTAAATCTATGTTACCAGAACACTTCTAGCGTAGAAATTTTGGCAATTGTTAGAAGGAACACTGATTGTTTATTTGTTTACTTAATTTTGCGAAATATTTTACGAAATATTCGTTGATTCTGAGCGTTACAGGGGCCTTAACGAATTAAGCTATTCTAAAATACAAAGAATATCAGCTATAGCCATAAAAAAAAACATCCAACAAAACAGATAAGATGCAACACATATATCAGATAAACTTTTCAATGCAAAACTGTATTTAGCTTAGAACCTGAAGTCATATACAATATCGTGAGACAAGTAACTTTGAGCAACAATTATAAATACTTGTATATGATTACCAGGATTTATCACGCATATGACAACTTCCAAAGGAATACAATAATTCTCAATATTGCGTTCTATCATTAGCAAAATTCTTTTGAACAAACCGCTTGAGTCCGTTGGCATGGCATATCCTGATACTTTTCGAAATAACAGAAAGTGTAAACATGTTAAACCCAATCCAACATTTATATTAGATTTTTACTCTTTTAAATTAAATATAACTGATCCTGCTAGGTTCAAGACGATCATTAATAAAGCACATGTCATATCACCGCCTTACACGCCAAATAACTAAACGCTAAGTTGCATTAAATCAAATATTAATTACACAGGGATGTTGTCAGATATATGTGATAATTCCGGGATTTTCTCATGTGATTGCACTTTTCTGTATGTTAGATTCTCGTAAACATCACAACCGACTAATACATATATGCGCCACGTTCCTCATTTGGTCAATATATTAATTGTCATGAATAAGAAATATCAGAAGAGGATCCTACATTGCATAGTTGTTAAAAAACATATTTATTATTCTTTTATGAACAATCGGTAATCATATTTATAAAAAGCGGAATTTAGAGTAACAAGCTTATTAAGATTTACAAATAGGCAATGTCTGAGTTTGCAAAAGAAACACACATTTAAAACACAGTTATAACATTCGGTATATAAATCTTATAACACCACAAATGAAATATTATTTGGATTTTTTTTTAAAGTTTATTGCCTCATACGTATTTTCACTTGCAATTAAACTATTAAGTGCATCCAACTCAAAGCATTTAAATGTTTCTTCATATAAAAGTTTTATTGAATTATAAGCGTGTTTAAAGAAGTTTAAAGCAACACACTTAAGACAAAGTATGTATTAAAAGATAAGCGTCTATGAAAATTAATTGTTTAATCAATTAAAGTATTTATTAAATCAATTTACTCCCTTACATTTGTGTCAATTTATTTGCTCTTCGAATCGACATACAATTATTCAATATTGCAACCAGTAAAGACTTGAGCTGACTTTTAAAAGCATCGACTAGACAGAACATAGTTTGAAATTAGTGCAAGATGATTTATTAGTACTAACAGTTAATTTGTGGTAAAATAAAACAAAATCTTCCCTCGCGGCACAGTGGTCGTTAACATATGTTTCATATTTTCAACAAATAAATGATATTATGTCTTGACTGAATTCAAACTAAATATTCTTTATATATATNATATATGCACACAGATGTCTGACAAAAGATGAGTGACACTATTTTTGTGAACACAAACTATTTAAAAAAGTTGTCCTACAGTCGTGCACATAAACAATTAGTCGGATCTATGCGTTAATTGCACGAATATTGTACGACGATAGTATCTGTAGTACAACTTCATTTCTGGATTGCATAAGTTTTTGTTGCAAAAATCCAACTTCCAACTACTGACCCTGCGGGTCGATGGGAGTTGCAACTCGTAAAGGTTTTTACGCGTAAACTCACAAAAATATCATGCATATGTCCCTTTTGCGCAAATTAAAACAACGTGGTGATATGATGTGCTTCAAGACTTATTAAATAAATCCAAGTTTAAAACGCATTAACTGTTCCAGAAAATGTCTATATTTATGCAATGGAAAACGCCGAGATATTCAGAATTTGAAAATTTGGATATATGTCAATTTTTTTAACCCAAATATTTAACCCAATATACAAACTTCGACAATTAATTGCGTGGGGTGTGTAAACACCATGCACAATTACACCTTTAGCAACGAAATCAAGGCCATAAGAATGTATTCTAATTTAAAATACACTGTTACACACTTTTAGCTGCTAGCATAAGACCAGAACATCAAACACTAGGTTGAAAACAATTAGTGTAGCGTTACCTTTTTTACTTGCTGCTTTCGGGTTGAAAACGGTCCTATCAAGTTTTGTTTTGAGTATTTATCCACACAAGACACGCACTTCGATTTCGATTTGAGTAGGTATTGTTGTTGTTGTTTTTGCGAAAGTAAATGTTGTATGAACGCGATTTTATAGACATTCGTGGGGATTTTGTTACATGGTTTTTGACTTTACCAGGAAGAACTTTGAACTGTATGTTTGGACTTATAAAAGCTCAAAGAATTCAAGAAGACCTATATAATGTTTATATGAAAATAATTCTTGATTATGCCGTTAAGCTTTAGGACACTCAAACTACATTAAATTTTGTGACTGCTAGTTATTATTTGCATTTGTTCTAGAAATACACAGAAAATCTAAATTTAGCGAAACGTTTTACGAAAACAAAGGAATGCCAACGGATGAAAATATAGCTTGACCTTGCTAGGTTTAAGACTATTTTAATCAGTAGTATTTTATTCGGTTTTTAGGTCTGCAGTTTTGCTCCTCATATTCGTATAATTTTAAGATACCGACGCAAAACATATATACATATATCTGGCATATGTTCATTTTTGTACGAGCAATGCGCTTTTCCAAATTTGATACAAAATAATTACATATATTTAAACATTCATTTTTAGAAAATATCACAGAATGAAATGTTAACCCTCTGAGAATTTCAATTTATTAAGGTTTATGTATAATCACTTTATTTTTGAAAATAATCCACGTGCCGCGTATGCTATCTACAAATCCTTTTAAATAACAAAGTCGACGCGATTAAACAGTTTTTAATAACAAAAACATCAAGAATTGATGTAAATCTCGACTCTTAGATATTGTTGATGAATATGGGGCCCGTATATGTATTTGTTTCCGGAATGTTCCTTATTATTAAATGAACTGTTTTCCGCGTGACAATTAAATACTTTCCCAAAAATATGTAACATATTTCCAAATAACAAAAAAAGGTTATGTATAAAGTGTAGTGAATGTACCATAAGTGTTTGTTAAATGGTTTGTATAGCACGGTTTGATTGTGTGAACTTGTAGCGTGCATTAACTTTCGTAGCAAAAAATAGTAACTAAAGTGGACGTAGAACGATCGTCTTTTATAAAAAATCTTCTGTTATGTTCATATTATGAATTGACATTAAAAAGCAATTTCGGACACATAAAGGCAATTTGCCAATGTAAATAATGCATAAAGGGCATAGGTGAATACTTTCCGCTTGATGTTAAAAGCAAATAATGACTGTACAACAATTTCTTACATTTATCAGAGGAAATAATTTCTCTGTTCTGATGTGTCCTCATGATTTACAAGACATAACACTATATTTAAGAGACAAGTTTAATTTGAATAGAATTTACTTGATACAATTGGTCTTAAGTACTGCTCTTATATGTATATTCAGTGTTTGAAAGTTTGCGTTATTAATTTGGAAGATTTTTTAAACGATACATTTGATATATATTAAACAAATGCAAAGCTTTTGTAGCAAAAACTATAGTGTGCATAGTTGAAAATGTTAAGAAAGTGTTCGCTTCCTATAACTCCTTTGTCACTCTGTCTTTCGTATTTTTGGTGTGAAAGAAAATGTGTTCAAACAACAAAGTGTAATGTGATCTAACTGTTTTACTAACTTCATGATATGTATCAGTCGTTATTTAATGTATGTTTTTGCTCGATTGATGGAGGTAGTAGTGCCTTATGTTGCTTTGTCGTGTTCATAGACTTCAGAATCATATAATTATTAACAATCCCGACTCTAGTATTTCGCTTTTGCATATTTAGCAAAATTCATTATTTTCCATGCATTAAATAATCATATGGTGTATGGTTAATCACCTGGTAGAACTTGGAGACATGTTATTGACACTCAGCCACTTAAGGTCCATGTGACGTGGTGGATATGGTGTCCGCCAAGAGACTGGTAGGTCTTGGTTTCCATCCCCACTGTGGTAGCGTTCTTTAGATTTACTCCATAGGCCCCAATTAATGGTTCTAACTAGAAAAAGGACTCGAGGGAATTTCAGTTAGCCTAAGGCTTTCGATGCAAAAGAGCTAACAATAAATAGGTTTAAACTTAAAACTAAATGCTACACATACAATTATCTTATAAAGTTATTGATGTGCTTTTTTGCTCAATAACCAATCTGTTATGTGATGCACACGCATATTCCTCTCTATTTTAGCAAGTATTTAAAATATGATTATCATATGATATGATCCAATAATACGAGAATAATGTTTACATGTTTTACTAGTAGTTATTGGTGACAAAAAATCGACGCGTCAGTTAAAAGATTCAGTTAAAACATTCTAAGTATACATGATGAAAATGTGTGACATATATCATAGTTGAACGCTTAGCCCCAATTATCTTGTAAGTAGTGTCGTTCTTGTTTGACATCATGTTAGGAATTGGCGTCGTTAAGTTAACAACCTATTATGAACATAGTAACATTGTCTATTATACAAACCATAAATTGACAATCCGTACATGTATATATGTGAAACTCAATTGACCGGTTAATTACATATACGACATTAAGGCTCATATTATCAATACATGTTGGAATATCAGGAATAATACATATGCTGAATTTTCTTAACTTTTAAGTTTAATAGTTTATACGTTTAAACCATGCATCCTTACTTATCACACGTTCACATATCAGAATAGTATTTGTTGTTGTAAAATATCTAAGGTATGTTAAATAACAACAGTTCCACATTGCAAAACATATTAACGTTATCAGTACTTGTTCAATTATATGATTTTCATCACAGTATTGCATCTACTATTTACATATATTACAATACTTTTTTTTAACCTGTTTCAAAAATAACGCGGGTAACATGACATGGGACATGTGGCCGATATTTCTTAAGTGTTTGGTAGGAATATGACAGTTGAAAGCGTTTCCAAGTCGCATACACAAAGTTTCACTCATAATGATCTATTTGATTTAAAACAGCTTTTGGCAAATGCTAACTGCAAAGTAGTGCAGTGCTTAAATTATAAACACAATTGATGTGGAAGCACACACACGTCTAAATACTTCAAATCCTTCCAATCACCACCCTAACAAAAACATTAATTTTGTACTGTTACATCTCACACTTATAATGCTAATGAAACCATCTCTCCGTATTACGGCGTAGGACTGTTCGCGTACATTGCATACATTGTAAATAAATTATTTTAATAATTTACTTAAAAATACAGTTCGTTGTCATTAACAACTGTGTTACCATGGATACTTTAACCGGTCGTCGTTAAAGAAACTGTTTTATGTGCCAAAATAACTTTCATGAAAGATAGTGCTGACCATTCTAGCAAAATGAATTGATCGACAGCTATTTCTTAGTCAGCAATTGGTGTTTGCGGAACCAGTACAATTTATTACACCCTAGGACATTTAACAAACTTTCTTTATACAGATACTGTAAGTAACGACACGAATACACTGGAAACGGAAAAAATCAAATGGAAAAGGATATTTTGAAAACAAATATTGTTTGAAAGAAATGTTTTATAAAAAACATTAATTAATTATCACAAAGAAGCATTGGATCGCAAACTTTATCTAAAATATGAATATCTTTCAGGAAAAATCTTAAATTTGCGAAATTTCGGTTTGTTTTTTTCCGGTGGACGTTGTGGCCTTTTTTCCTAATCGCACTAAGAACATCTATGGAGAAAAGTTCATATACGTTTTTAGTAGCTTGTTTTCTTAGCCATTATTGTACGAATGTAATACACTTGTCATGTTCAAATTATCTTAATAAATAATGTTTAAACTAACGAAAGTTACCCTTCCAAAAGGAGGCTAGCTGAGTAAAACAATCAAGTTATACTAAAATGCGTTTTTGTTTAGTGCTTTAAACAAGTAATCATACACGATTATCTTAACAAATAATTTGTAAACTAACAATAGTGTGCATATGTGTCGCCCTTCAAAAAGGAGGCTAGCTGAGAAAAAAATAAAGCTATATTGGAATGCGTTTTTGTTTAGTGCTTTGGACAATAAATCATAAACAATGTATAGCTGTATGTTGTATAATTTGGTGGTGGTTAAGCAGCTCCCTATAGTGTTTTGCTTTGAAACACTACATCGACTTGATCGGTCAAAATGTCTGTTTTTGACCTAAGGCATTACAAAAATATTCGTTTTTTTTTCTAACGTTTTCATCACGAAAAGCGTTTTTTATTTTTGTATTATCGATTTTAAAAGAAATTATTAGAACAAAAAGGTATTATTGAATCTTTCTGTTTAACGTACATTTTGTTATCTATCAATCGTTGTTTAATAAGTGTTTTCGTTGGATTGATTGAGTTAGTAGTGTCCCATGACGCTTTGATTTGTTTAGAAAATTATAAATATTCTCATTTAGGGCAAACTGGACTCTAATATTTCGCTTTTGCAGATCGATCAAAAGACATAAATGCCCAATGCTTTTAATAAACATGTTTTAAATCATCTTATAGAAAATTGAGATTTATTAGTCAAAAGCAGTCTACTAAATCAAAACATACATGTGTCCTATACAGTTTGTGATGGACATTTTTCTTAATATCCAATTGATTCAATGATACACACGCATTATCCCGGTTTTGGTAGTAATCCTTTCCAATATGATACTTCCACACTCAATATAATTAAATCTTATTTGAACATGTTCTACTTGCTGACGAAAATCGAGTGGTCAATCAAAACATTAAAGTCTATATGATGGAAACATGCTATGTATACTATAAAGAAACACTGACCTGCCATTATGTCTGCCTACTATTTTGTCTGGAACGTCGTTTTGACTTGACAATATATTAGGCATTGACGTCTTTAAGTAAATTCTCTTATTATGAGAACAGTTATTATGTTATATTTTATACATTTCATGAACGGAAATGCGTAAGTATATATCAATGACTGGGTCATTAAAAAGACGATATGAAGGCGCAGATTGTCATTACATGTTGGAATAGCAGGCGTTACACATATACTTCACCGTATTTACTTTTAAGTTGCAGAGTTTTAAAAGAATGCACCCAAACATGTGCTCGCAGCTCAGGATAATACTTGTGGTTGTTAAACCTTGATATGCTTACTAGCGTGACAACATTTCCAAATTGCAGAAAAATACAGGAGGTTTTCCTTTTTGAACTGTAATTGTAAATACAACGCTGAAAAAAACTGACAGGGGCATGTTGTTGAAATAACTAAAAAGCATAGCGTTTTTAGGAATATAACGATTGATATTGCTAAGTACAAATACACAAAGTGTCACTCATAACTATCTACATGATTTCAACAGTTTATGGCATGGCAAATTCGAAAGTAGTTCAGGATTGAATAACACACTCAATTAATGTGGAAGCAGTCACGCATCTAATTAAAACTACACCGCAAAAGTACCACTGTAACAAAACAGTAATTGTGTACCGTTAAATATAACACATAAAATGGTACTGAACCCATCACTCTATATAACCTTGTCAGAAAATTCTTTTACACCGCATACATTGAATATAAATTACGATAATAATTGACTTTAAAAAAACATTTCACTGTCATTTACAACTGTGTCACCATGAATACTTAAACCAATCGTCGCTATGGAAACTTGTTTTATGCGGCAAAATAGCTTTTATGATATATGCTGCTGTCCATTCTTAGTTAAATGAAGTGATCAACGCCTAGTTGTCCGTGAGGCACAAGTGTTTGCGGAATAGTACCAGGTTCAAACTAAATCAAAACCTTGGACATTTTAACAATATTGTTATTTCTACAAATAAGAAACGATACGAATAAGAATATCTGAACAAGTTGGTCGAATGGCAAGTATTTGTGAATATAAAAAAGCATCGAACGTGGATATATACCTTTCATCGGGAAACAGTGTATTTGACTTTCAAAGAATACCATTGCAATACAACGGGCATTGTATTATTGATGCCTAAAGCATTAACATCTGTAAAGAACCGCATGGATAAGGTTCATTCCGAACATCGTTTTAGCTTTTATGTTGTGTATACTATATTTGGCTTAATAAGTAAGTATTCGCACATTTTACCGTATGACGACTATGTGAACTTTGACCGGAAATGTATATTTAAAGATCAACTACCTACATGTAACTTTCTATTTAGCTATTATTATTATATTATTATTATACCGGATTTATATAGCGCCCTTTTCATACAAGAGTGCACGTTCAAAGGCGCTTTACATAAGAACATTTGACCTATCGCAGATACGAATACATTTTGCAACACAGTTTCAAAAGAAATCGATCAAAGCTACTCAATTATACTATAAAACTACTCCATTATACTTATACTATAAGTACTACGTAAAAAACATGCACAGTAACCCTAGATTAGAAAGATCAACAAGACACTATAAAACTACCCTATGTGTATAGCTATAAGACAATTATTGACACAATACAATTTAAAACTTAAACTATAAGTACTACGTAAAAAAAACAAGAACAAAAACAAATTATACCATAACCACGAGTCCACAGAACCCCCAAAGGAATAATTATGCTTCCTTTAAAAGGGTGCATTCAAGTTCATGCTGATTTAGAGAACCTGAAGGGTAACGTCGGGATCCACAAAACCCCAAAGGAATAATTATGCTTCCTTTTAAAAGGGTACATTCAAGTTCATGCTGATTGAGACAAGGGTAACGTCAGGATACTGTATTATATTTATATTATAATGTCATATTTTTGGTATCTTTGTTTGATGGTGCTATACTGTTTTGGTCATTTTATTATGGGAGCAGGTTGTGGACGAGACGACTTAGAGCTTACGCCTTATTCGGCCGACCGCCGAGAACCTGCTCCGTGTTATATATATAT
>VMBQ01002418.1:0-80553 GCA_007657795.1 Dreissena rostriformis
TTACTATATATGATATCATGTTGTTTTTGTTTATTTTCTATCGTTATCATTGTTGACTATTTGTTTAGGTTTGCACGAAGTTAATTTAATAATTATGTTTACGAAAATTAAAACCGTGTTTTAGTTTATTTCGCTGAAAATACGGGGCGGTATGTGATCGCATTATATACGTTATGAATAATAATCGGTTAATTCCAAATACATTATGAACCATTGTGTCCGAAAAATCTGGTTTGCTAGTCCATAGTGAGCAAAACTCGTGAGTGCAAAAGGAAGAAACCTATAATCTTTGTACTGTTTTTATTAATTTACAAACATACAGTCAGTGTTAATTGTAACGACCATTGTCGTTGTTGAGATACATCTTGTTTATATTAGCTGTAATACTTTGAACAATATTTATCGATTAACCAAATTGTATATTGGACATGACATAGTTTATAGTGAACTTTGCAAGACTTCGTTTAATTACATTTGCGCTGTTAAACCGGACTAAATGTTGTCAGTTACTTGAAGTTCAGTGAATGATAATTTATTAAATCCATTATTCTTAGTTAAACCTAGCATGATGATCATACTGTGTGCGATATGACAAACGACTCGTATAATCCAGAGTTAATCTGTTTTTCGAGAACCGATACGTCGCAAAGAGGTATTAGGCAACAGGTCAATTTATCAATGCCCACGCAGGGTGCTCTAACTAGTGGAGCGTCACCTCAGTCCTTTAATGCGAATAGCTAATTACCTGATGGTACGACATGTTTATGCATATAAAGTTTCATATAGAGACCTATTTACAAAACAAATAAAACTCGTTTTATGACTAAAATATTAAATTAATAGAGGTATTGGCAAAGATAAGTGGATAATAAGATGTTAATTACATGGATGGTGGCATAAAAAAGTAGGCTTTAAGTACAAATTATGATTGTTCGACATTAAAAGTAAAATGCGGTATCCATTATTAAAAAAATGTATGTTATATATTTATGGAATCGCAATAAAGATAAAACTATGAAGCTAACCTATTGAAAGGTTACACATTTGAATACAACATATAAGTATTCTTATTTCTTGTCCGACAAACAGCAAGGCATACATAGAGTCAAAGAAAGAGTAAACATTTGAAAGTGGTACATACGTAACTAAGATGGTATTGCAAATAGCTGTCAGGCAACGCATTGTCAATTTCGTTATTATTGCAATAACATCCGATGGCATGATACCTAAGAGCCGTGTTTCTGGTGGTTTAAGTACGAGTACCTCAGTTTACCGGACCTTGTTTCGGAAAAGAGCAGAGCAAATAAACCGAACGGAGAAAATATTTTTCCTCAAAGCAAATCAGGAAGTGATTATTATTAAAGAGAGCATTGATTGTACACATGTATTATATTCGACATGGCATGTCGTTGAGTATTATACGACAGAACATCAATTGAACATGAAGTAGTATATTCATGTCGTTTATCAATATTTCATGATGTCATCTTAAGATCGGCATGACGTTTCAGTGTTGATAATAACTACGCATATTTCAATACTGTAAAATCATACACATGGCCACATTGATAATGCCGTTGATTATACCTTGAGTAGTTATAACAGGAGAACATGCATAATACTGCTGCTACAACCACTGCCATTTTACTTACGACTGCTGCTTTTGAAATAGTATGCCAACATATATGTTATTTTTGTGCTTAACACTTAAATTATATGCATCATATTAATCCTCGAAAATGTTATTACATCTTTTGATTGATGCTATCATGTATTGTTCAAGAGCTGCTTTAACGACGATATATTTTACATTCAAATAACAATGAATAGCTGTAACGCACGTGTTTTGTGTACGGCATGGAATCCTAAAAGTTTGCTTTTTGCATCATTGAAGTTACAAACTTCCTATGCAGAAGTATTGCTACCAAAACATTTCAACCAAGAAAAAAATTAACTGTAAAATTCAATTTGATTAAATAATTTAGTTTCATAAAAAACAAACTTCACTTATTAAGTATTTTACTGGTACATGTGAACATAGATTTATGCATTACAACTACATATGACTATTTAAAGGGCTCGGTCTATCGTAGCTCGTTTAACCTTGAACTAAAATATGTACTATTACAAAGCGAAACGCGCCATCACTTGTCACAAAGTAAGACGTATTGTATATCTTCAGTAAATACGTTTTACGAAGCGGATTGTATTCGTGCAGATAGAAATTTAAATTTAATTTTAAAACGCCATTTATAACAGTATTGGTCTTGTCTAGTTAATAGATCTAGGCATCTTGCTGATGTGAAGATTGCATGAAGATCTATTTATTACATCGGGTTGATGTAGACATATTGTTGAGGGGAGCCAGCACATGCACTTTTAATAGCACATGGGACCAGTTTAACCTTTGATTATGTTGCTGTTCGAAATAGCATTTGTATAGCAAACATTTGTAAAGAACCACGCGATTAAGCATAACGATGATTAATGCATTTAATACCTTTTTAGTGATACAATGTAATTTCATATTGCTCATTTTAGCAAAATTAGAATGAATTAGCGGTAGGATGCGTGCAAGTGTCTTTTTTGCTTCCGAAAACGTGTAAAATGCACTGATTAAATTAAAATCAGTAAATGAATCCGTTAACAGAAGAATTTTACAGCCAGTATTACATAACGTATGGCATCTCAACATATGTAGTGATTGTTGTAAACCAATTTACTTTACTGTAAACCAATTTACTTTACTGTAAACCAATTTACTTTAGCTCGATTGCATCAAAGGCCAAATTAACTGTCTCCAGGATATAAGCAGAACGTGGCGCCTAAATAAACTTCTTAAGTACGCTCACACAGTAGGGATCGAACTCTTGATTTGCTTTAACAACTAAATAAATTGAACAGAATAGTAATAATATAACGAACTGAAATTTATATAAGCGGAACATGAAACATTAAATGTGAATGTCATTTCAATAAGTGGTAATATATACAATCCACTAATAACATCTTGATGATGCTTGTGTGGGCACAGTTCGTTAGCCTTTACTCTTTATCCTTATGCCTACCGACAGTTGATTACATGATATTTCGTTTTTTTGTTCTTTCTTAAATAATGTGCTGTGTGTATACGGGCACCTGTAATTTGTCACATACTTGATACTTGATGATACCAATCTTGCTAATCTGAACGGTAAGGATGGTCACTTATCGTTATATACCTTAATTGTACTACAGCAAAAACTCTGATGAATTAATCAAGACACTGACCTGAACTGTTTTTCTTTGTAAGTCTGTTCATAAAAGTTTTATAAGGACCACGTTTTAGTGGAACACCATGACTGAATGTGACACAGGCCCGAAAAGAATCTATCAAGTTACCGTACAACTAAGCCCATTCAATAATCCGCCATTGAAATTTACCGTACGCATTTCTAACTAAAGGTAATAACCGACATACTTCTCTTATAATTCAGGCAACATGTTTTACATCAGGTTTCAAAAGGAGGTTTTGAAAATTGCAATTTATTCTGTTACTGTAAATGTTATTGTAGAATATTCTTAAGTATTTGTTTGCAAGTTATATTTTAGTCATAATATACATTCACCATTGATCATAAAAACGTATTGAACGGAATTTCAGTGATATAACACATGTATATAACATACTCAACTGTTAGTTATCTATTTGGATTTCTCACATTAAAAGTGTAATTAAGTTATAGTTCTTAAAAGTGTAACTGAACAGTTCTTTCGATGTAAATGTACACAATATTACGTAATAAGCCAAATGTGGTTTTAAAACTTAATGTATCGACTACCTGTTTATGTTCCTGTTCATAGCTGGAAGTCACAATGCTGTTAAAGAAAAACATTTACATTTAGACATTTCAGCAATAGTTATGTGCTTTTATATAATTATTTAAAACATACCTTAGCAAAAAATTGCTTAATGTTTAACACTTATTTGAAGAAAGCAAGACATTACAATACATTAAAATGATATATAACACATTGGTAAAAACGCGCCCATATAAGTTACGTAGAACATTGTGTTAAAGTCCTTGTTTTGTCTCGATCACCATAACTATACATACATAACTTCAAAGATCATGTCAATTATTTACAATTAATTGACTTAAGAAATACAAACTCATGTATCATTTGGATAATAGTAACCGCTTGTTTTACCTACAACCTATGCTTTTTTCAAAGTTACTAAGAAACGACTCCATTATCAAGGAACGTTTTCTTGGATATGTGCATTTAAACAAACGATAAGTCTCCATGAAATATAATGGAAGGTAAGGTCACAGCTTCTAATTGATTGATTTTGAGAGTTGACATTTAATGTTTGACAAGAACGGAAATGCTGATGCTATTAGTCTATTTGCTCTCAATAGTTTAGTTGGTCAATATATAATTAGGTTCACGTGTACTGTTTGTTTTAAGAGCTGACCAGCGGTCTAGTTGTAACAAACTGGTGTTTGAGGTGCAGCACACAAGGTAATTCCCACCGGGAATTACATTCCTCTTGACCAACACGTCTCCTGAATCTATCACCAATATTCAAACTAAAAATTCGTCTGCGGCGATGGCCCTATGCTAAATTCCCAGTTCACTCGATACAATATGCGACACATACGGTTTTGTTACGGTCATTGACGTCGTATCGACGTTGTTATACAAAGTAGATCGAGCAAGCGCATTTCATCCATTGATAATAAACACTGCCTTTTTATATTATTATTAATGTTAATTAAATTTGTAGTCAGGTCTCGCTGTGCAACATCCTAGTTCAACTCACAATACTAACTGGCCTTGGTCAAAGTCGTTACCAGTATCGAATTTGATTCAGGTAATATTGTATATAAGTAGCAGTAGAAGTTGTCTACCTCAATTTGGTCAGAGAGCCTGGAAAATATCATGGCTTTTATTTAATCTTATCATGTTCGATGGTATAGTTTTCTTTTCTACATGAACATCAATATATATCAAATTAGTATACCTAAATGATGTACATTCTTTCCTTTAAAAGAAGCATGCATATATTTATGTCATTAACATTGAATGTATAATTGCCCTATACATATTTGGTAAAATATCGACCATCATCAAAAAATAACTTACATTTAAACAAATTTATAAATGAAAAATTATATCATATGAATTAGTTTCTGATGATTCGTAATAGCAGACTATGTTTTAACAATAATTTTGGTAACAACGTATAAGCCTTTCCGTTAATGTTATTACACGTTGAATAATCTCGTTTCAAAGTAAATAGTCGATTCATATAATGTATGTTTAGTCACTAATTCTACATGTAACAAGAGTGCAGTAATATTAATGTGCATATCATTATGAATCTTAAGTTACTAATTGGCATATGCATTTACATTAAACAACCATTTTTAATTGTAATTGTTTGAAATTACAAAGGTTTCGACGTCATTAACGCAAATTTTAAATTCATGTTTTATTATATCATTCCGAAGTTTTAAAGTCATGTGCAGAGGCAATGCTATGCTAACGTTCGGGATATTTCATTAAAAAAAAAAAAAATGTAAAAGTTGACAACAATTTGACTTTAGATTAGTTATTAATAATTCCCCATAATAAAGCGAAGTATTTTGAAGATCAAAAATTATATTATTTCCGCCCATCTTTGTTTAAGAAAACTCAATTAAGCATTGTCTTCGTTACAGCTTCACTGAATTAGGAAGCTTTGCCACTTGCATTTGAAACCTCGCACACACGATCAGAGCCTGTAATGTCATGCATTTATCACCCGGTTGCCCTGTATCTCGTCGACAAGTAAACCGTTAACAATGGTTGCAAATGCCGTGAAAAAAACACGAAAGCATTGAACAGAAGGCTTTTTAATTACAAGGATTTATCTTTTACGGAATGCACACCACCGGTTTTTAATGGTTTTCAGAATTAGCCGTTTGGTGGGTTAATTCACTATATTTAGCGACACCTCTGTCAAAATGTATTTGCTTTCATACCAATAATGAGATACTTATTTTGTATGTGAAGGTTTAACATTTCTACATTGCACTTAAATTAATTTTAAACCATTTAATATTTAAATTAGCTCTATTACATCAAAAACTGAACGGTTATTGAGTATCAAGTCCATTTCCATTTTAAAATCAGTATTCGGTTCTCGATGGAGATCTTAATAAAGTTACAACAGCGGTGATCTACCCTTGACCTCAAGGTAGCCAGACGGACACCATATCAACGATACCACGGCGACCTAACACAGCACAAACAAAATCATGTCTGATATTTCAAATAATTAAGCGCTTTAAAACTAAGTATATATTCGGTCAAACCGTATGCAAAATAGTTTATACAACTACCAGTCCCAGCGTCAACACACTTACCAACATAATCAGCAATTGCATGGTATTATACGTGTCATGTTCCTACTTATTTATAGTTAAATCAATTACTGCCGAGTGTATGATGAAGTAATGATAGTTCGACACACGACTTAAGGATACAGTTTGATTAAAACAAATACAATCTGAGGTCGGATGTTTTATGGGACATCGAGACAAAAATGCAGTTTACATGGACCATTGTTTGTTATGTCAATATCAACGACTTCCTAGTTCGCTTTCCAGTACAATGTTTCGTCTTCACGTCATCGTATTTGCTCTGTACCGAAAAAGCTACGGAAAATGGAGGTACTCGAACACAAATCAGCAGAACTTTAACTCTTTCTGTTAAATGTCATACCAATAAAGGCGAATTAATACAATCCTTCATTCTGATCATGATAACATTTCGGCTGTAGCTGTGTACGCACCATCTGTAAGTGTTTTTTCGTGTTGTATTCAATTTCATATGTGTCTCTTTGTTAATAGGACACAGGTATAGGGGCGATACCGAGTCTATCTGTAAACGTCGATTTTCTTATGAAGTGTGCTCGTTTATTCACTATAATTTAAAAAAGAAACGAGCCATACATTGTTCATTATAGTCACCAATTAATGCAAATGCCACACTAGTCCATTATATTAGTTCACATTGTGTCTGTTTACCTTTTATACATATCGAATAACCTTAACTTAGTATCTCGTTGTACAAACAGAATGGATACCACACAATTCGTGATTGGGTGCGTCAGTTTTATTGAACAAAAATATTCGTATGAGTTCTTTAGCTGCCTACTTTAGATGACGTCAAAAAATATTTACATACGCCTGAAGGGTTAATCTTTTCTTTAAATTTATATTCGGACGTGGGATTCTCAGTTAAATGACAAGAACAATTCCGTGTATATTGTGCATTTTGTATAACTAGATTGATTAGCACTTCCTTATTCGTGTCTTAAAATCGTCAAATAGTTCAACTTCCTTTAATCGTATACGCCTTGCTATGTCATTAAAATAGTATAGGAAATTAGGGTACTCGCCCTTAAAATGAGCAGAACTTAAGCTGTTTTTCAAATGAATTGCATTTCAATAAAGGAAATACAGACAATCCGCGCTTATCTTCATAATACTTGCGTAGGACAATCTGTAAATGTTTGCTCTTGCTTCTAATGACTACTTTCCTTTTCTTCTGGGTATGGGACACATTTAAAGGGATGTTCAAGCGACATTTGTAAACTTTGAAATAACGCGTGTTTTTAATAAAACACACATTTGATGTTTATTGAGATAAAAATTAGTATTGAGTGTTTGAAAAAAAATGTATGGGCGTAAATACACCTAAAACAGTAACCCAAAATACCAAAACAATAACAAATATTTAACAAACAGTGTATGCAACATGCACAATGTGTGCTAGTGAACTGCGATTCTTGGTGTAATTATTGATGAAAAAAGGGAAGCAAAAAGGAAAGGCTTACTTTCGAAAAAAAATGCATTAGTCAGTGAGCTCAACTTATCATTTATACTGCCACAAAAATACGAAATGACGTCTATAGTATGTTTTATTATATTATTATAGTATATTATATAATAACAATAACAACATCATATAAATAGGGAAATTAAATGTCCCACCTTATGAAGTGTGCATTTATGTTAAAGGTCATTTCCATTACTTGGAATAAAACTTGCTATTGTTCACCGTTCCCTGGTGTAATTAGTTTGCGAAAAATGGTATGCAAAGAGGAGAGGCTTACTGGCAAACCATATAAAAACGTGTATGATAAATTCCCCACGTCATGTAATGTGCCTAGATTTTAAAAGTTATTGTCATCACTTGGAATAAAACTAGTGTAACTAAATACATAACAAGGAATGACGCAGCGTTGCACATGTATCACATGTATCGGAGTCGAGAAACATAGCATGTGAAATTGTCAGAAGGGTCCGCTGCCGTAAGCACATGTAATATATTCATTGAATGGTTTTTTTATAAGGTTTCTTTTACAACTAAGTAGACGTAAGCCCTATTAATTGACAACGCTACTATCCAATAGCTGTGCCGATTATTTTAATTGTTATTAGTTTGATATTGCACCAATGTTCGATCACTTGTAAAGTAAGTCAATGAATACATAATATCAAGAATACATTCTAGTTAAATACTTTAGTTTCCAATTACTCATTATAATGAAGAAGTCAAAACATATTTATCATGCAACTATTGAGTTAATACACCGATGCAAATAGGTGTGCATTTCATAATAGGTGTTCTCTGAAATAATGTGCAATTGTGAATGTGTACACCTCAAACCTAACCGTTTATATTCCCTTTTTTTTCCATAAGAATAGAACATAACACACTTTATGTGGTGTACAATACAATACATAATACTTATTGATAAAAGTATTTAAAATTCATTCAACAAGTAAAACTTTAGTTACCTAAACAAATAATATATTGATCATTCAAGTTATACGAAGTTGCTGTTTATAATTAATCAGAATTATTTATTAAATGCTTACTTAAGAATGTATTTCTTTATTTTAAGTTCATACAGCGCTAGTGGCATATGTGTCAGTAAATCGACTCTAACACTGCGTCTTTTTCAATGGTACAACCATTAAAGCATCATACAGTAAGTTATACTTAAATGAGATAATATTAGTAGTTTACATATCGTGGATAGATCTCTAGGCGCGTGTATACATTTGTGATGTCAAATATTAAAAGTAAATTGTCTTTTTATTGCTGAATAACATTAACATTACAAGTATGCTCAATATAAACTTTTGACAAAAACGGAAATGCGGATGTCATTTGCTCTTAATAAATACGTTGGTCGATATATAGTCAGGTCTATGTGGACTGTTCGTTGTGAGACCTGATCACCTCCAGTTATACATTGGTGTTTGATGTGCAACGCTCTAGGTACTTCACACCGGGAATTAAATGCATTAGGGTCGCCGCTTGACGTACACGTCTCTTGAATTTAACACACATAACCCAAGTAACAAGTCTTGTGGGGCGATGACCATATGTGAAATTCCCCGTTCACTCGATGCATTATGCGACACATTAGGTAATTGCCGTTTTATCGACGTTGATACAAAATGAAGATCATCGCCGCGCTCTCCATGTAACAAACACTTGTTGTTTGAATTATTAATGTTTCTGCCATTTAATTTTGTAATAAAGTGTCTCAGTGAAAATCATTATTGGCCTTATGCTAATACTGCCCCATGTAGAATGGATTCCCAGTATCGAGCTTGATTGCGGTTATACTTAATATACGTAGCTGTATAAGTGGTCCTCATCCGTTTCTTTAGAGAGTCTGGAATATAGCATGGGCATTTTAATCTGATAATTTTACATGTTATTGTATTCCGTCATAAACGAACATTATATTTATGTCAAAAGGGTATAACTACTGGATGTAAAAAAAATCTTTTAGAGCAACAAGCATACAATTTTTGAGAATATGATATTGTAAATATGAAATAAAACATTGTGCAAAACACATTTAGAAGATAAGAAAGATATCATTGATCCTCACAAATGAAGTTACATTTAATTAAAACCAACACCATTATATTCTCACATTGACGATATGCCATGCAATTATAACCATGACCCAATGCCGTGGTACATCTTGTAATTCAATCGACTGTATTTGCAAACACCATATTAAATATAAACGGTACATCGACCTGCGAAATCAGACTTATCCGACAAACAGTAGGAACTGTGTAAACCTTAAAACGGTGTTTTACCACTATGATTATCATTTAACGAAAGTTGCATATTTTTTTTGTGCTTGCGTAACATTGTTTCAAGCAGTATATCGATTTGAAGTTGTACAAAAAATTTGTAAGGCTTTTAGAAAGGTCCCTAGCCTTCACACATGGGGGAAAATAGCGCATGAAAACTGTATCAAAGAATACCTTTCAAACCATGTAACTGATAGGGAAATACAATTTCCAGGGATAAGTATCGTTGCAATGGAAAACTGAATTATTTTAAAATTTATTTTTCCGATTGGATATTCCCTATATTCGGCTAAAGCTATATACTAAAAAACCATTCTGTAGCTGAACTTGCCAAGTGAAAACAAGTTAGTATATGTTAATATAAATGAATAAACCATTCAATATTGCAACAAAGTATTTAAATAAAAATAATGTACTCTACAATTAAGTTAATATAGGTAGTAAATTGCAAACTAATATACGAACATGTTCACAAATAACAAACCAACTCCACAAGAATTATAAATTGCAAAAACAAAATGAGCTAAAACTTGCGTAGAGTGCCTATGGATAAATGCGATAAATATTTATAAACGTCCAATCAAAAAGGAGGTTTGTGTAGAAATCTAATATATAACTAAACAGGCATAACTCAACACATGGCAGTTGTAACACCATTTGCAGCTTAATACTATTCATGTTAATAGTTCAGCCAGGTTGTATTGGTATATACCCAAATGTTTTATTTAATTAAGTAACGTCGATACTTAGTTTTAAGAACTTATATCGAATTCGGCCATATTTACGTTATTATGTAACAAGTTATATAAATTGTAATTAAAAACGAGTAAATTTTAAATACAGTCTAAAATCATGTGTTCTATATTTTTTGGTAAAAATTCTACAACTTTTTAAATGTTGTTTTTAATTTTATAATGGATGAATACTCATATCATATGATTTTTGTCAGTTGTTGCATATACTTAGAATACGCTTTAAAGATAATGTTTGTAAAACAGGTAAGCCTTTTCCGCGTGATTTCATTATACGTTGACTAATCTTTAACCGAATGAGTTAAAATGTGGGTTTCCTATTCAATATTATTTTTTATATATCACAATAAATCCATCGTCAACGGAGGTAAATGTGGTTGTTAAACATTCCATGCGATAGAATCTCAGAGTTTTTTGCATGTTATTGTCTAACACACATCACACGATCATGTCGTAATGCACCCTAATGTGTCGCGAAAATCGTGAAAATTAGTGTCAAATCGTATATAATTCATTAACCAATCAATCACAAGGAGGAATGTACAATTCCAAGAGTACCTTTAACCCTATAAAAGCAACAGGTGTTGTCTCAATTTTCAAAGGTAGACGGTGTGCATGTGTATTCGCTATATTTTTGTAACACCTATGCCACAATTTATTTGCTCTCACTGCCATTATCAAGCGCTTTACATTGTGTGTAACTATATACGTGTAGGCATTTCAAAACAATTTATTTTATACTATTTTCGGTGTTATCATTATGCTCATAAACATTGTTAGTATCGTCAACAATAACATATGTTCACGGAATTTTCAAAAAGGTCTCGTTCGTAGTTCGTTTGCCTACGTATACCGTCCATTATAATTGACGTAATGAAATATCGACATACGACTTAACGGTACACTGTGATTAATATGACGTCGTATTCTCAAATTGAATAACATCCGTATACAGTGTGTTTTAGTATAACTCCATTATGTATCACTTCCTTATTTGCTTGATGGCTAATGTTTTAACTTTCGTTAAATGGCAGAGGGAAATAATTGTCAAAGGGTTGCTTTTGTACAAGTGCAATAACTTTCGCAATTAAGGGGTTTATTGTCAGTTAAAGAATACAAAAAAGAATGGTGAACTGTAGTTTTTTTTAATAATGTGTAGTTTTGCACGTGTAGACCTCAAATCTACCCGTAAATACTCTAGTATGTTTTGATAAGAATAGACCCAAAATTACCCAATACATTTGTTGCTCAATAAACATAAACGTTGATCCATTTAATAGTATTGACTATATATTCAATCAGTCAATCTAAATTAAGTTAAACAGCTGACAACGATTGGTCTCATGTACATAGCGTTACTGCTTTTGTTAATTCATGGACATGCATCTTCGTTATTTACAATAAAGACTATAGACTCTACACAAACAACGCGATCAATGTACTGATCATAAACAATATAATTATGTAGGTGCTGTTTATTTTTTTAATCGGAATTAAGTATTTAACGCCTTCTTTAAAATTTCTTTTGAAAGTGGATAATAAAAATAAGTACCAGCAAATCGACACCGATTTTATGATTTCATCAATGGTGAAACGGTTAAAAAATGATACAGTAGTCCAATACAAAATGCTTCCTTTTTACTGCGGAATAACATTCATTTAACAATTTTGCTGAATTTTAACTGCAATAAAGTAAACTAACCTGATAATGTCCACACATACTAATGCTGAGTGCTTGAGGTTAAGTGATTAAACAAAATGTTGACGACTAAACCATTTAAAGGTATTTACATGATTGCCACATATAAACCTTATCATTCAGTTGTATTACTTAAAATTGTGACAAAACACTATTTTTATGGTAATGTTTAGATGTGCAAACTATTACTGAATGATACAAGTGTGGAAAGCGTGTATGATTATAGATTAATGTATATCTCTTTTTAATAATTTTCACGACCAGTAGTCACACAGATCTAAGCTGAAATCTAAACTTATGTTGTAATTAAAAATTAATCTTAAATAAAATGTTATGTACCATATCCGATGACTTCTGTATTCGACAAAATCTGTAGTGATCATTTGAGCAATATACCTATGTTCAAAATATGTAAAAGTAAAAAGACCTCAACATGTAATAGCCCAATACTTAACACGAATTTGAAGAATGTAAGGGAATTTAAAAATGTTTTATTATATTAATGATCTTGGTGAAAACGGGCCCACATCACCTACGGACAGTTTGTTTATATGTATATATGTTGTATATTACAGATCAAGCCACTACATTGCCGTTTATAACTTCAATAAAAACATGCATGTATATAAGTGATATAGAATGAACGCCACAGTCATATGCTAGTGAGTACAGTTACGAAGTATCGACTAAATTCGCAAAGAACTTTCATTGAAATGTCGGGTGAAATATAGGTTTTGTCTCGATGGAAGATAATGGCATGTATGCCCATAGCAACTGATTTAATGATGCATAGGAAAGGTGACATGTAATAATTGACATTAACTGAGCAGCTGAGGCTATTAGGCAAAGCGCTCTCAACATCTTGGTTGGTTGATATATATTCAGGTCTAGATTGACGTTAAGGTTAAAGACCGGATCAGTGGTCCAATGGTAATACAATGGTGTCCGAACTCAGACGTCACATGTTTTAACTCCCGCTAAACACTAACCTATTAGCTCCTTGTTTTGCTTGAGACGATAACCGCGGGGAAGTTTACTATCTACCACAGCTAAGTTCCATCATTTAGATACGCGTCGTCTACCCTGGATTTAAATAATTGTATTAATTCATCGTCAATAGAAGTGAAATGGATTGCTTCCGCTTTTCTTAATTTGGAAGACCCTCAATGTGCATGTAGTGGTAACTCTGAGTGGATGGTTTGTACATAGATTTCAAGGTTATTTAAACAATTCAAAAAAAATGCAATGTAGCTTCATACAAAAGCGCAAATGACGTAGCTTTGCACATCAGTGTCGAGTAACTTTGCATGTTAAAATGATGTTAATCATTAGATGCTGCTGCCTTAGGCCCATGTAATACATTACTAAAACATGGATAATTGGGTAATTTGTAACGCTAAGGTAATTTGTTAAATAGCTGTTTGCTTAACATTGCATTAACGTTCGATTACTTGTGAATTTAGGGTTGATGTCAAATAAAAAAAATACGGAAAAGCAATAATATACTGTAGTTGGAATAATTTAGGTGAAACAAATACTGAATTATGTGTACGCCTCAAACCATCCCGTTCACATTACTATATGTTCAATAAAACAAATCGCAATACATTTATTTTGCAATACAAACCTGCATTCGTGTATGCTGACGTTAAGTTATATTAACAAGTATTTGAACTATATTCCACCAGTCACTCTTAAGTTATGTAAACAATTAACGACGAATAATAACATTTGCATGGCGTTCTTGTTAATCCATTATTTGCGTTCGTTACATTAAATTATATAAACTATACAAAGCCGATGTCCTTTGTTTTATTATCCTCAAATTAATACGTATGTGTTGCTTATATTTAATGGGTACTATTTTGTTCAATGCTTACTTGAAAACATCTTTATTTGTTTCTAGTGCATACAACATAAGTGACATATGTGACATTAGATCGAAACTAGCAATTGTTTTTGCTCTTGTTAACAACCATTTAAGAGTCAAACAGTGTGAAGCAGTAGTCCAAAAATAAAAAGACATTTACAACTAACTGATGAATAACTCTTATTTTACAAGTATGCTCAATACACAATTTAAACATGTAAACTAACTAGAGAATACCACACATCAAATACTCGACGATACTGATCGTGTTAATTTAGACGACAATGATACTCACTTACTTACGTACATACATTAATTGTACGTCTGCAAATACTTGTACGAATAAATCAAAACAACTGTTTATGTTTTTCATTTAAGGTTCAATTATGATCAAATTATAGTGGAAAATCATGCTTGTCCGCAAAATGTGACAAATACCCAAAAAATATATATCTTCAAACCATACCGATAAGTGCATGCAATAACCTTTCACCTATTATTTACTGCACGAAAACAGATTTCAAACCAAATATTATAGCCAACATACCACTGTTAAAATTCAGGAATTATTTCTAAATCCGGTGTAATAATAAAATGAGGTTTTGACCACTAAACTATTCACATGTAATGTTCTTGTACTGTCTTTTAAAGCATATCTCAAAAGTGTAAGTATAGTCCTATTAGTATTTTACCATCAATCATATACAAAAATTGTATTCCGTTTTAGGGATTAAGCGAATGTTATAAACTGAATCAACTATCAGTTATTCATATGGATGTCTCACCTTAGCCTTGTCATGTATTTATCTTTCTTAAAATTGTACTTAACAATTCTTTAAAAAAAAAATATGCTGTTTAGATTTTAATGTTTGCAGTGTGATAAATAACACATAACGAAAAAAGCTAAGTGTGAGTTAAAAATTGAATGTATCGACTTACATTGTTTTAAGATCAAGACCGGTACTCTAAAGGTTCCTAAAGAAAAGCTTAACTTAAGGTGTACCTTAAAATATTTTGAATCGAATGATCTGTAACAAGTCGAGCGTCGTCTGAATTAAATATAAATCATATTAAACATTTGAGAAATAGTGTTATGTTGTAAATCAGTTAATAAAAATATATATCGTTACACGAAATAGCGTTAAAAGAATGTTGACGAAAGTAAGGACATTCAATTATTGTCCATTGTATTAAGGAACTTGTTGAACATGACTTACAAATTGTATCTTTCAAAGTCCTCGATTTGATTCACTCACCAAAAAACTACCTGAAGTAGTTAAAAGATCAGGCAAAATATTGCAATTAATGGAATTTAGAACAAAATGTCTCTATTTGATATAGAAACAGCGTTTTTAACACACAACCTATGCGAAATTGTCTAAGTATCGACTAAATCCTTAAAGACATTTCTTTGATATGTCGCTAGAAATGAATGCATTGTGTCCATGAAAGATAATGGTAGGTAAGGTCATAGCTGCAGATTACATGTTACATATAAGAGGTGGAATTTATTAATTGACAAAAGCGAAAAGCTGAAGCTATTAGTCCATTCCCATTCCATGTCTTAGTTGGTCGATATATAGTCAGTGATCGGTGGACTATTTGTTTTGAGAGCAGATCAGTGGTCTAGTGGTAACACTCTGGTGTTCGAAGTGCAACGAACTAAAAAAAGCATTCCTAGCACTAAATGCTTAAGGGTCGTCTATTGGCTAAGGCGTCTCCTGAATCTATCACGTAAAACCCGATCAACAAATCTGTTGTGGGCGATGCCCATATGTGACGTTCCCAGTTCACTCGATACATTATGCGACATACGCGGTTTTGTTTCGGTCATTGACGTCGTATCGACGTTGATATACAATGTAGATCAAGTAAGCGCAATCCATGCAATGATAATACACACCACGTGCTGCTTGATTGTTAAATGTTCCTTTCATTAAATTTGCATTCAAGTATCGCGGTGAAATATCCTATTTATATAAATGTTGCGTTAATTTATAATTAGTAGATATAAGGTACTTTCTGAACTTAGGTGTACAAGATTTTTGGCAAAGAAAGTTTTTGCATTTTACAAGTTTGTTTTTGATAAACTAATTAATGAGTAATTATTTCATAGGATTCTTTCTATTAGCAGAATCTTCTCTGACGTTTCTTTTGGTAACAACATGTCAGCGTTTCGGCTAATTTCATTAAACTTTGAATAATCTGGTTTTAACGTAAAGAGTTGATTCACATGATATATTATAGTCACCAAATCTACATCCTTAAAGCGTTCAGTAATATGAATGTGAATCTGATAATGAATGATTAACAACTAATTTACATATAAATGCACATGAAACAACAATGTCCGTGTTTTTATTTGTTTTAATTGTATTTATGTGAGCTTAATAATGGTTTCAATTGCATTAACGCAAATTATCAAATCATTCAGTATTATATCATTTCTGTAGTTGCAAAGTCATGTGCACAGACAAATAATAAAAACTGTAAAATGCATATTTATACTTCCGTTCGGGATATGGTAATTAAACTATATGTACATTGTGACAATAAATTGAGTTCATATTTGTTATTTTATATTTTCCATGACCATTTGAAATATTTTGAAGATCAACATTTATATTATTTCCGCCCAACTTTGTTGTAGAGAACTTAATCCACCATCATTATGCGTCATTGTCTTCGATAAAGCTTCACTGAATTACGAAGCTTTACAACTTGCATTTGAAACCTTGTATACACAATCAGAGCGTGTTATGTAATGCACTAATCACAAGGTCCCCCTGTATCTCATCGACCTTTGACGGGGAAATCGTGAACAATGGTTGCAAGACACGAAATCATCAATCAACAGAAGGCTTTAACATTACAAGGAATTATCTTTAACGGTATGTTCACCACAGGTTTTGTCTTGATTTTTACGATTTGATAAGTTTATTCACTACATGAAGCGACATCTTTGTTACAATTTATTTGATTTCATATCCCTAATGAGCCAGTTACTTTGTATGTGTGGGTTTAACACATTTAAATTTAACTAAAACCATTTAGTTTGAGCTCTATTTCATCGAAAGCCGAAGGGTTATTGCATCACTCTAGAGCCAATTCCCAGCACTTTGTACTCGGTGGAGATCTAAAGAAAACTGCCACAGTTAGGATCGAATTCGTGACCTCCAGTGAAGAGGCGGATACTTAATCCACTTCACCACGCCGACATAACGCATTAAATAAAATTATTCGACATGTCGAATGATGCAGGGCTTTATTTTTTAAATATATATAATACTAAGCATATATTCTGACAAACCGTATTAAACATAGGTGAATTATAATTTTCATATTCGTACTTATTTATAGTTAGATCAATTACTGCCAATTGTATGATGAAGTCATGATATATCAACAAACGACGTAAGCATGCATTTGTTTTAACACAAATAGTATGATGTCGGGTATTAACGGGGGCATCGGGACAAATGCAGTTTATGTGGACCATCAATTATACCGCGAACTTCAACTGCTCCGTGTTTGTTTTACGCTACAAACGTTCGTCTTCACTTGATCGTATTTGCTCAGTGCTTTACCGAAACAAGGAACGGGAAATGGAGGTACTCGAACACAAATCATCAAAACTTAAGCTCTTTTTGGTGAATGTCATTCCAATTATCGCGAATGAATCCAATCCGTCCTCGGATCATGTTTACATTTCAGCTGTAGCTATGTACGCACCATCTGTAAGTGTTTACTCTTGTTGTAGTCTAGTTCATACATGTCTCTCTGTTTTAGGTCAAACATATCAGGGCGATACCGAGGCTATATGTTTACGTCTTTGTTCATTTAATATATTTTATTTAAATGACAAATATACCGATATTAAAAGGTGATTTGAAATGAAGATTAGTTGTTTAAATGTATTTGAGAAAACGTACTGTTTTCCCTAGCATACGTTCTTAACTAATCACCATGCACAAGGTTTGCTGTTTATCCGACCATTTAATTTGTGTGGTGTTGTTCTATTTAAGAATGGGAAAACAATATACAAACATTTATTTTGTTTACGAAAATACATAAAAGGTGTTGTTAAATGAAGTATACAAACACGAAAATAAAGACGATGCATTGTTTTCAGATAATTTGTACATGCGCGTATTAGAAAGGTCGTAACTTCTATATTTTTGGGGAGCAACATTAACCATCAGTACTTTTTATGGCATTAAACTACTAAGAAAATATGCCAAATTTGCCATGAAAGTGTTGATGCAGCTGCAGTAGACATTTGACCAAATCGTCAACAATTAACCAGTTAACCAGTACAGGGCGTGTTGTAATAGTGAACAATCCTTTTTGACCACATGTTACATATTACTCAATATTAAATGTGTTGCATTTGAATCCGTTTATACTTTATGTAAATGTCTCTAGCCTTTGTCTACCACCATGTGTTCAGAGAGCCTAAAATATAGCCCGATTATTATTTGTTAATATCGGAATATTTAAAATCGCATTCCTGCTTATATACTAAACGATATATTTGAAATTATAATACCTATAGGATGTGCATAATTGTCTTTGAAATAAATACGCTAACATTTCTTGAGTATTATCACATTATTACAATTGAAAGGAATATATTAATATGCTGAACACATTTAGAAGATGTTATTGATGTAATATTCAAATTTATTTAAGATTAACATAGAATCACTATTGGTAGTGAACTATATATATAACCAATAAACTATATACAAATCATTTGATATATGTTTTAATTAAGATATATGTACGCACACTATTATGTGTTTCATAGTAAACCGATCATTAGTAAAAGGTTTGCCGAAAATATAAATGTATCTTATAATGTTCACTTATAATGAACGACCCTTGTATATCCCGATAGATCTATCGAATTGAACGACGCATAACTTTCCATAAAAAGTGTCTTGTAACACGATACTTTATTCACATAATTTTATGTCATGACATATGTAATTACACTAATGTCGTATCGATTTGACATTCTCCTATAATTCTGTGATAATGCACGATTCGTCTTGTCTTACATTACGTGCATACAGTGACAAAGGTAAAATTAAAATGCTAGAAGTTTGTGACCATACAACACGAGGGGTTTGTTTGTATTGGGGATACATTTGTAATGGTTGAATTCGCGGCGAGTGATGTCAATATGTCAACATTGATTAATTTTCATCCAAATTACTGTCGCACAATTCAATCATTTTAATTGGTTTTAAGTTATAATATGTTACTTATTCCGCCATTTCACATGCTCACAAACTAAGTTACATGTCACCACAGTCAACACTAGTATGTCCGCAAATTGAAGATATGCCATTAAATTGTTACCATGTTATAATCCCGAGGTTTCTCGGGTGAATCAATCGACTGAATTTGCAAACACCACATTGTATATTAACGCTACCCGTGACATTGACAATTCGAAATAAGAAGAATCAGACAAACGTTAGTATCTTTGGGGTTATGAAGTTTAACCCCAAAGCTGTTGATTGACGGTTTCGAGGCGGTCACCCAACTTGTATTATCTCTTTATTCGTAGCTGTGTTTAAAGGGACTTAAACCACGAATGAAGAAAAAAGAAAAGTTCCAAAAATACCGTATTTTTTACAATTATTAGTTTATATTGATTAAAATATACCGACTGGCATATTACATTATTTAAAAAAGTTCATATTTTCAGTATGTTCGGTAGGAAAATTTCGCGATGTGAAATCGAAAGTCCATCGCGAAAATAGGTGACCTAACGATATACACACTATAAATAATGCAAGTAGATTGATCATTTTATATATAAAATATATACAATTCACTACGCATGCACAATTTGCATTCCTGGGTTTACCGCGTGACGATGATGATCAATCTACATGCGTTGATTATAGTTAACTGGTAGCTAACTGGTAGACATACCCAGTAAAACTAAATAAATAAAAAAAAAGTAAAAATAAAAATCAACTTTTTTCAAGTAATGTTATATACCAGTCGTGATATTTTAATCAATATAAACTAATAATTGTAAAAAATACGGTATTTTAGAACTTTTCTTTTTTTCAATAATCGTGGTTAACAGTCCCTTTAAGTCGTGTCAAGATTTACCTGACTTTGGTCTTGCACATACTTTATATAAGTGCAGGAGAGACACAAGCCGTCACATATGATGGAAAAAGGCGCTTTTAAATCATAGTTGGGGACACCGTTTAAACAATGTTACTGATATATTCAAGATGAAGTGGGTTAACGGTATGCATACATATAATTATTACAACATTGTGTAGCCTAAACTTGGCTATAGTCATAGAATAAACAAGCCATATTGTAGCAAACATGTCGTGTTCGTAGTTCGTTTTCCAACGTAGACCATCCATTATAGTTGACGTCATGATATATCGACATAGGACTAAACTGTTCACTGTGATGAATATTCTGACGTCGGATTCTAAAATTGAATGACATCCGTATATAGTGTGTGTTTAGTGTAACTCCTTTTTGTATCACTTCCTTATTTGCTTGAAGGTAAATGTTTTAACTTCCGTTAATCGTATTTTTGTTGTCCTTTAGCGAAAATGGAAGAGGCAAATAAGGTACTCGAAATTCAAATTAGCGAACATCAGCTTTTAGTTATTTATTTTTTTTTTTCATTGAAGGCCATTCCGATAAAACAAATATAGACACTCCGTTGCTCGTCGGTTAGTTTCATCGCAGTAATACTTGCGTATTCACAATATGTTATTGTTTACTCTTTTATGCTAATGTCTCCTGAAGGTCGATTACATGTATGTCTTGCAAATTATCGGATACAGTTAAAGCGATGATACAGCGACGTATTAATCTTCGAAATAATGCTTATTTTGATGACGATTATACACAAATTTAAGGGCATTTTAGGTAAAGATAAGTCGTTATAATGAGTTTTTGAACACACTTTTGCGTCGACATGAGCTTTAAATAGTAACCCAAAATACCAAACCTACCAACTAAATACAATCTTATTCAACAAACAAATGGCTTTCTAAAGATTCCGATTGTTGGATGTGTTTATATTGCGAAAAGAAGGATACACAGAGGAATGACTAAATTTCGTACGTTCAAAAAATCATCATAGGGTCACGAGTATAAACTCAATGGCGTCGTCTAACCAGCAAGAGAGATGCATCTCTCTCGAAAAATACTACGGAAACAACATGTTGATATTTATTTGAAAATACAATCCACACTATATTTAGTGCGCCAGGATTTTAAGATTACTTCTATATTTATTCTATTAGGTAGAATAAAGGCAACTTAACTATATAAATAACGGCGAATGCCGCAGCTTTGCATATGTATCGGTGCAAAGCAGCTTAGGACCTTTACTTGTCATGGATTAGGCTAAATTATGCACATGAAATATATCACTTTAGCTTTTTTGTAATTAAGTTTCATTTTCTAAGTAGGCTAAACATGATTCATTGATATAGTGTATAGTGTCTCATAATGTATACGTAATTTGCACAGGGATCCTCGTTCTCCAGTTCATTAACTGTCGCAATTAAGGGTTTCAGTTAAATAATGCAGAACAACCATGATAAACTGTAGTTAAGAAGCTTTGAAATAGTGTATAAATGTATATAAAAGTATTTAAAATATATTCAACCGGTCAATCTTAAATAATTTAAACAACTGACACCCATTTAGTTCATGTACATTACGCTCCTATTTGTGTTTAACCATTGGCGTGTTACTTCGTTCCTTGCAGTAAAGAATATACACTCTACATAAACAATGCGATCAATGTACTGATCATTAACAATGTATGTAGGTGCTGTTAATATTTAATCGGAATTAATTATTAAATGCTTTCTTAAAAATGTCTACATTTTTTTGCGATGTCTATAGACAAAGAAAAATATGTATCATACAATCGAACTGATACAATGTCTTCCTCAATGGTTAAACCGTTCACAAATGATACAGTTGTCTAATATTAAAACTACATTTAACCTTTACTGCGGAATCACATTCCGTTAACAGCATTGCTTAATTGTTACTGCAATACTGTACATTAACAGGATACTGCCACACAAACTTATTAACAGAGAACTTTAAATTAAGGTATTAAGCAGATTTTGACGACTTAAAGATGTTAAGCTATATTGTACTTAAGGGGTATTGCGGCAGTTTATTTAACCGAGAATATTTTTATGGCAACACCGATGCTATTATCACAACCCAATAGTTTTGTTATCAGAATCATCACACATTTATGACCGAGTAGGTTCATAATAGGTACTCAGTGGTTCGATCCCAGGTGCGGTAAACTTTTTTTTATTCTTTTTTTCTTTCTTTTATTTCACTCTTGTTTTTTTCCTGGAGCTCTTTAGTCCTGTTGTTTACATTAATAAATTTAAAGCATTTAATCACAAACTCCAAAACATGCCGAAATCTGTCAACAAGTCCCTGTTATGGAGGATTAAGGTCGAGTTTGATACTGTATGGTCTTATGTTTGTGATTAAATATTGTATTAGTGCTGTGTTTTAGTAAGCCGTTGTGATCCCAATTAAGATTGTAAACAATCTATAATGTTTATGCATAACAGTCTGTGTACCGGTACTTGGGTTTCGCCTAATTGCTGTATTTTAGGAAATTTGACATAGACGGTAGGGATAGTTGAACAAAAAAATCTCTGTTAAAAGTGCGGTGACCCCCCTTTTTTATTTTTGTTTTATGATAACAATACGTAGATGAACATATCTGAGCAGTTTCGCAAAAAGTTATTAGATAGAACTTTTTTAACTTCCATTTTTGTGTTAAAATAGTAAAAAAAATACGTTTTTTGGGTGACATAAAAATTATAAAAATAAAAATTTCTTAAAATTTAACTTGTGTTCTCCATTTTTTGGTAGTTTTTGGTTTAATTAAATGGTATATGATATATATTATCTTATATAGAATCAATATGTTGCCAATTTCATAGGTTATTAATCATTTTTATGCAATTAGAGATTTTTCAGATTTTATGAAAAAGTACATGTTATAAAATGGTGAATAAAATCAAAACAAGGCCGGTGACCCTATGTTTTTATTTCATTTTTTATATAGTATTTGTATGTAGTACTTGAATATAAATTTTGAGCAAAAGTTATTAGATGGAAAAAAATCAGCAAAACTGCCGCAACACCCCTTAACATTTTAACAAGACACTGTTTTCATGCAAACTATCAACACATAAGACAAGTGTTGCAAACGTGTAAGTTTATATCTTAATGTATATATATATTTATTAAAT
This sequence comes from Dreissena rostriformis, assembly GCA_007657795.1. NCBI lineage: Eukaryota > Metazoa > Mollusca > Bivalvia > Myida > Dreissenidae > Dreissena > Dreissena rostriformis. The sequence goes on from VMBQ01002418.1 coordinate 23,790, forward strand.
GTAACGGCCGGTAGTCACTAAGATCTAATCTGAAATCTTCACTTAGGTGTACTTAAAAACACACCACTTAACTGTTTTGTACCAAATCCGATGACTTGTGCATTTGACAAAATCAATAGTGAACATTAGAGCAATATGTATGTGTTCAAAATATGTAAAAGTAAAAGACCTCAACATGAAATAGCCCAATACGTTTCAGGAATTTGACGAAGGTTAGGGAATTATATAACGTATAATTATATTAATGATCTTTGTGAAAACGGATCCACATCACATACGTATATTTTGTTTATATGAATACATGTAGTATATTAAAGATTAAGCCACCACATTGCCGTTTATAACTTCAACACAAAAATGCATGTATATATGGGATATAGAACGGACGCATTAAACTCACAGTTATATGCGATTGTGTGCATTTACTCGTATCGACTAAATTCACAAAGAATGTTCCTTGAAATGTCGGGTTAAATACATGTCTTGTCTCGTTGGAATATAATGACAGGTAAGAACATAGCTACTGATTCTATGATACATAGGAGAGGTGACATTTAATAATTGTCATACACTCATCAGCAGAGTATGTTATGCAATGCGCCCTCAACATCTTGGTTGGTCAATACAAATGCGGGTTCCCATTGACGGTAAGTTTTCAGACCAGATCCGTGGTCCAGTGGTAATACGATGGTGTCCGAACTCAGACGTCAGTTATAACTCCCGCTTAACACTAGACACTTACCTACTAACTCCTTTCGTGCATGAGACATTAACCGCGGTGCAGTTTACTAGCTAACACAGCTTAGTTCCATATTTTAGAATAGTGTCGGCCACCTTGGATTTATATGATTGTATTATAGCATCGTTAATAGAAGTGAACGTGTTTGCTACCGCTTTTCTTAATGTGGAAGCCCTTGTGCATGTGATGGAAACTCGGAGTTTATTGCATGTTATTTTCTTACACTTATCACACGTTATTGCTGTTATGCATCACACTGTGGTTTTAAAATCGTGACCCTTAGTGTCACAACTCGTGCAATCCATGGAACAATCAACCAAACGGAGGTATTCAACTGTCAATTAGTTGTCTTTAACCATATTAACACCATAATTAATGTCTACAATTTCAGAATTAACGTTTGTGTTTGTGTGGAGTAATTCACTTTAATTTGCGACACATCTGTTACACAATATTTGCTCTCACGGCCATTATGTGGCGCTTTATTGTGCATGCAGTTATATAAGAGTATGCATTTTAAAGCAATACATACTTTTTTATTTTTAGTACCTTCATCAAAAACAACATATACGCTCGCTTACTGTATAAAACACAGAAGACATTTTAAAAGCAGTGGGTATAATATTAGCAGTTATATATTGTTTTTTGTTTATGGTTTTCGATGTTATTATCAACAGCAATGTCATTATCGTTGACACTATAATGTTTTCATTGCATCTGCAAACATGTCGTGGTCGTTTTTTTTATTCCTACTTATGCTGTCCATTTAGGATGACGTCTTGAAATATCGACCTTAAACTTCCGAGTACACATTTATTTTAAAATTGACATTCTGACGTCAATTCTTTTATTATATGACATGGGAAACAACGTATTATTGCGCTTTGTGTATATATCTATTATTTATCCCTTCCTTATTAACTTGATGGTAAACATGTTCAACTTCCGTTAGTCGTATTTGCTTTGTTCTTTAACAAAACATAGTACGGGAAATTGAAGTAATCGAAATTTAAATACTCGGAACTTGAAATTTTGTAATTGAATGTCATTCCAATTAAACTATTAATATAGACAATCCTCAAGTAACGTCTCGATAAAAACTTGTGTAGGCAAATTCTGTAGTTGTTTACTGTTCATTTTAATTTTTCCGAACAGTTTTTTTTATTCTCGTTTTGCTGGTCACATTCATAGGAATAACATAGCGACTTTTTTTTAATATTTGCAATACTGCGTGTTTTGTTTACAATTATATACACATTTGATGGTTTTTGCGATAAGAATTGTCATTATACGGAGATTATGAAAACATTAACGTTAAACACTATCCCAAAATACCGAAGCAATTACAAATACATGTATGTACGAACAGTCATAAAACCGAACTAATAGGTCTTCCGGTTCACTCGAAACATTCTGCGACACACATTGGCGTTGTATCGTCGTTGATATAAAATAAAGATCAAGCCAGCACAATCCATGCAAAGAACACGTTATGTTTAAATTACGATTTCTTCCATTTAAATGTCATATTGACAATCCTGTTTAACCTATTGTTACACATATGTCAGTGGCTTGGAAAATGGGTACTATGGCTCAAATAAAACATTTTCAGTGTTTGATATATTTTATTTTCACTTTCTTTTAGAAACAAAATGATTTGTTGTTTAGGCTTTTATCATTTTTAGTTTTTGAGATTTTGACCTTAACGTGATACCACTGTTAAGTACAAAATGACTCGTATTTTGCATATATGCTTACAAAAGATGAACAGAAAACAAACACTTATACATAAAAGATATACAGCAATAGTATGATATATTATTCCATAAGAGCATTGTATTCTTAATTTGACATATACAAACATGGTATTATAAAATACTACATCCCCATTCATTTTCTCTAATGTAAAGGGAAAAAATGTGCTAACCATATCACATAACACCGTGATAACACTATATTCAAATTTTGGTCCATTTAGTATGCCAGAACTCCACAAACATATTTAAACATTAAACGTATTTACAGTTGATCATTTTTTCATTTACTTCACATTGTGAAATATGTTTTTGTTAATTAACGAGGCCGGTAGTCGCACAGATATAAGCTGAAATCTTAACTTAAGTTGTTCTTAAAAATACATCGTGAATAAAATGTTCTCTACCAAATCCGATGTCTTCTGGATTCAACAAAATCGATAGTGAACATTTGAGCAGTAGTTATGTGTTTATGTATAATCATGTGCGTATTTAACAAGTACATATTTAATTTGTAAGACCAATTAGTAATAATTGTTGTGTTCAAATTATAACACGTGCTTATGAAATAACAAACAGTCTACAAACGCTAATATATATATATATATCCTGATTATATTTTCCTCTGATTGTGAAATGACATATTGCCAACAACTTTAGTCGTATATGTTACAACATGCTCAAGAACACATGACCAATTAATGCAAACGCCACACTAGTGTGTGTATTTATTGCACATTGTTTATTGTTTACCTGATAACACAAATTCTCATAACCCGTTGCAAACGTAGAATGGATTCCATAAAGTGCATGTTTGCGTGCGCCAGTTAAATGGAAAACCAAAACAAAGATAAGATCATGTTGTGCACTATATTTGTATTAAACATTTCAAGAGTCCCCATAACCATTACTTTATTTATTATAATATGCATAATGGTTTGAAGATGTAAATAACATATTTTAGATTTTTGTCGCCCCTCTTGCATTTATATAATTTGATTAATTCATCCTCAATAACAGTGAAAGTGTTCGCTACAGCTTGTCATAATGTTAAAACTATTCAACTTGCAGTTGATGGGAACTCGGGGTTTATTGCATGTTGTTATCTTACATTGATCACATGATCTTGCCGTTATGCATCACACTGTGGCCCACAAATCGTGAACCTTATTGTCAAATATCGTCAAATCCACGGAACAATCAACCAGCCGGAGTTCCTAATTAGCCGTTGTGTGGGTGAATTCACTCTAGTTTTAAACTCCTCTGTTACAAAATGTTTGCTCTCATTGCCATACTGAGGCGCTATATTCTGTATGTAGTAATGATATTTACATTTTTCTTACATACATCATACTATATAGTCTCGCTAAACATAAAAATTACAGACTGCATATAAAAAGCAGTGGGTATAGTATCATTAAGATATTGTTGTTTTGAGTGATATTTGATGTAATCATCAACGACAATGTCATTATCATTTACACTATACTATTTTCAATGAATCTACAAACATTTCATGTTCATATATTTTATTCCTACTAATTATGTCCATTTTAGTTGACGTCGTGAAATATCGTCATTAAACTTCAGAGTACACATTGCTTTTAAATTAGCATTTATATATTGAAAATATAATAATTATAACTCTATTTTTTTTCACTTCCCTATGTGCTTGATGGTAAAATGTTTCAACTTCCTTTAATCGTATTTACTTTGTCCTTTGCCAAAACTAGTACGGGACATTGAAGTACTCGAAATGTAAATAAGCGGAACTTGAAACATTTAATTAAATGTCATTCCAGTAAAGGTAATACATGTATAGACAATCCGTTATTTACAGCTCGATAATACTTATGTTGGAGCATTTTGTAAGTGTTTACTCTCTTGTATTGCTGGTAACATTTATATGGATGATACAGCGGCAGTTTTAGTCTTTGCAATAACGCGTATTTGATTGAGAATTAAACACACAGTTGATGTTTTTTTTAAGATAAGAATTGACGTAATAATGAGTTTATGAAAACATGTACCCTAAACAGTAATCTAAAATACCAAAGAAATATCAAATGCTTACCAAACATGTTTTGCGAGAAGTTAAAGGTTTGCTATTGATCACAGTTTTTTGGTGAAATTACTTTGCGAACAGAAAGGAATGCACAGAGGATATGCTAATTTTTGAAAAAAACAAACTTGCATTAGTTAGTGGGTGAAACAGCCAATAATAGCGTCACGAATATTAATTCAATGTGCAATAAGAATTAAAAAAACTAACAACAGAAACATAATATAACGTTTGAAGATAGATAGACACTTGATATAGTGTGCCTAGATTGTGCCTAGATTGTAAAGATTATTTGCAAAAGTTGAAATACATGTGATGTAGCTTCATACATAACCGCGAATGACGCACTTTTGCACATCCGTGAAACTTAGCAGGTTAAGATGGTGTTAATTAGAAGATTCGTTTCCCTACGGCACATGTCATATATTACTTGAGCATGCTTAATTAATAACGCTACTGTCTAATAGTTGTGGCGTATTTGTTAATGGTCGTTTGTTTAACATTGCGCCAACTTTCGATTATTTGTCAATTTAGGGTTGATATCAGCAAACCAAATAGCAAGGAAAATCGATCATATACTGAGGTTAGAATAATTTAGTTGCACAATAATTAATAACGTGTACATATCAAACATACCCGTTCATATTTTTATATGCTTAATTAGTGCAAAGAACGGACTACATTTGTCAATTAAAAACAATTTTAGCTTCAGAATATGATATTGAAACAGCGTTTTGTACCTACAACTTATGCGTAGTCTATTGATTAAGTATCGCAACATCCTGAAATATTTTTTCTTTAAAATGTCGTCTTAAATATATGCTTTTTCTCGATGAAAGCTATATATAAATAAGGTAACATTTATTAATTAAAAAACAACAACAACAGAAAAGCAGAGGTTATTAGTCAATTCGCTCTGAATGCCTTAGTTGGTCGCTATATATTCAGGTCCCGCGTTAATGTTCGTATTGAAAGAAGATCAATGGTCTAGTGGTACCTCACTGGTGTCCGAGATGCACCGCACTAGGAATTTAACACCTGGCACTAAAATACTGCGGGTCGTTTCTTGTGTATCACTCTTTTGCCCATAACACAACTAACAAGTCTTCTAGGGGCGATGTGCATATGCGAAATTACTCGATTCAATGTTCATCACACACGGTTTTGTTTCCGAAATGGACGTGCACACGACGTTGGTACAATATGTAAATCAAGTCAGCGCAATCTATGCCTTGATAATAACAACTTGTTGTTTGAATGATTTATGTTTCCTTTATTAAATGTGAAGTATAGTGACGCATTAACAATAATCCAACTTGGCCTCACGTTACATACTATGCCTTGTCAAATGAGTTTCCAGTATCGATTTTGAATCCATTATACTTGATATAAGTAGTTTTAGCAGTTGTCTAAAGGTTATTCACAGTGACTGGAATAAAGGATGGACAGTGTCTATCTAATTATTGAAAATTGTATTGTTGTTCTTCCATAATGAACATCGATATTGTTCAAATAATTATAAATACAGGATGCCCAAATCCTTTTCTTTAAGAGAAACAAATTTATATGTAAAAAGGGCATGGAAACCATATGGGAATGACTTTCGACAATATAATCGATAGAATAATTCAATGTTTCATTTTAAGGGAAAGGTGCATACATCAACAGTTTTATTTTAAGGATAGAATGCAGCAAATATCTATAGCTAGATAATAAAAAAAAATCTGTTGCAGACATTTTAGCTATTGATATCTTACCAAACTGACAACATGATAAGATAAGGTTTCTCGTCTGCTTTGCATCTGACTTTAAAATATGTTTATATTTCAACAAAACAAAAACTATTGTACATAAGGTCTATAAATAAGCACAACTGTACACATGTGTTGACATTTACTCTAAAGTTAGTACTCGTAGTAAATGGCAAAGTAATATAAGAAGATGTTTAAAAAAACTACAACAAACAAATAAATCCACAATAACTAGCTTGCGGTATTATAATGACTATTGTCAAGCAACCAATTAACAAATTGGAATACTACTTGCGTAGTTACGGAATTTCTCAGTACTAGTCAATAATCGACAAACGGCTGTTCGAACATCACTTGTTGTTAATATTACAGCCATGAGGTGTTTAAATCACGTAACTCCGATAATTATTTTTCATAAAGTATATTCACTACGCCCATATTAACATTATTATGTAACATGATATTTAAATGTTGCTTTAATATAAAACGAGTTAATATTAAGGACTGCCTGAGCTCAGGTGTAATAGAATGTTTGGTAAAAATGTTTGCTGCTCTTTTATTATTGTTTTCTTTTAATTTATCAATGAATGAATCATTATATCGTATGATTTTTTTGTTTATGCACGTAATTGCTTTTAAAACTATGTCGGTAACAGCCTTTCTCATTATCTCAGTATCCGTTTATTAATATCGTTTCATTTTAAATAGCTGAATAAAGAGTTGGGGATATTCTTTTATTCAATAAGTGTACGTCTATCCAAAGTGCAGTCGTCTGATTATGAATGTTGTATAGCTCAATGACCTTTACATACATACGCAACTACAACGTAATTTTGTAAATGTTCAACCTGTAATTATTTGAGCTTAATACTGGTTTCAACTCCAATAAAACAAATTTGGAAAACATGTATTATTATAACATTTCCTCGTGTGTAAAGTCATTTGTGCACGCAGTAAATACAAACTGTAAAATGCATTTTAATACCACAGTTCGGGATATTTAAATTAAAAATAAACGTAATTTGTGGCAAACATTGTGTTCATATATGCACTGGCACATTTACACGAACCAAGTTATCATTTTATTATGTATTCCACATGATAATTTTTGAAGATTAGTTTACCCCACTTGTGTTGCATATAACTCAATTAATCCCCCATCAATATGCGTCAATGTGTTCGTTACAGCTCTATCGAGTTAGACAGCTTTACAATTGCAATTAAACCCTTTCATACTTAATCAAATCATGTAATGGCATGCACTAATCACACCATGATTCAGTTACTCATTGAACTGTGACGGGTAGTTGGTTGCCATGGTCGCACATTCCTTGCAAGAAACGAACTCATCAATCAACAGAAGGTTTAGCAGTTCAATGAATTATCTTTTAATGGTATGAACACCACAGGTTATTTATTTTTTTTCCATCTGTTAGTGTAAACTCTTCCTGCAGTTTTTTTATCATGTCTGTCTCTCTGTTTATATGACACAGTTATACCCAGACTTTCGGTAAACGTCATTATTTAATACGTGATATTAAACGTGATATCATTAAGAAGAAACATATACACGACCAATCAGTATAATTTCAAAAAATGTATGGGTTGAACATTCTTCATATGCTTAAATAAATAATGTTCTGTATTTAATCGAATACGGCCTACTAAAAAGTAACTAAACAAAGTATACGCTTTTAACATTTTGTGTCAAATTCAGTGAAAAATGAAACATCTAAAGTCTTTTTAAGAATTGCATGAACTATGTATACTAAAAACTAATATTTAAAAAACTTTACCGAATCGCGTATTTCAATTAATACACTCATATTCAAGTGTAAGCTTTAATAATGGATGTAGTTTAAAAGTTCATTTTATGTTTATTATTTGGCTATAAGATAATGCTATTCACTGGTCTCTGTTGTTACAGAAATATGATGAGTACATACATATTGATTCGAATGGAGTCATTAAGACCCATATAATGGACAGTTTAAACACGACTTTCCAAAAGCAGCTGTCCATGACGTACACATTAGTTAAAAATACCAAAGGAACGTAGCCGTAGACAAAATTAATTGCCGAAAGCTCATCATGGGAAATTAGCTGTGTCCAAATAGTAGTTATATTGGATTTAACTTAATCATTTGCCCATCTGAGCCTTCGACAATCAATGACAACATAAGGCTGAGATTATGGGATCGACGAGAAGACTCCGGTACTAGATTTATTGCTAGTCCTTAGGCGAAGCTTCCAACTTCTTAGCAACTCAGTAATGTCAACCTTTATTGTTATCATAAACCTGATGCTCCTCCTCGAATTTCCAATAAGTCCGCAATCCTCCCATATGGTGTCTTCAAAGGTCGTAATTGAGTGTGAATTCCAAATGAAATAAGCACAGACGTGTTTAACATCGTTTCCGTAAACGGGAAAAATTCCCAATATACGCTGGGAACAAATCGGCGCTCACTGAAGCGTTTAGCGTATTGAAAAATAGTCGCGCAAAATGTCACGTGGTTTTTGAAACGTTAAAGCCAATGACAAGTTCACATAGAGATCAGATTTAACATAGAGTGGAATCAACGAGGGTCGTGACTGTATCGGTGAGGGATAGGAATATTGAAATACTATCTGGTAAGTTTCAGCACACGATATGCTATTGACTTACGTCTAATATTTTGCAAACCATTATGGGTTAAATTTATTTCATTTTTTTAATAATCATGAGCATATGTTTGCGAATCCATAATGTAAAATAATTTACGTAATGTAATAATTTTATAAAAAAAATATTGTAATATTTAATCGAACTATGTCAAGTACTATTGAAGAATGAAGATGATTTTTTTCTCCTCTGTAGCAAGCTTTTAGTACTTTGATTTAATCATAATATGTCAAATATTTACACGTTTGTATTCAATCACAATTTATTTTAATTCGCATGTCTAGTTTTAAAAGTGAAAACAACAATGCTCATATTTAAATACATATTTTGTTTTTTCTATCAAATGATACAAAACTTGAATAAATGGATGTTTGTTATGTGGATAATCTCAATTTGCATATGGTTTTTTTTACATGCTACATCTTTAAACACATGTATATGTATACTACAGTATTATTAACTCTTTACAAATTGATGAAATTGTTCAGCTTGAATACATAGTTTCATTATTTGCAAAGCATAATGAAGAATTGATCTAAATACATAAACATGTATCTATTATATGCTTTTGTCTTAAACATATTGTAACACGATATGTAAATAAATGCGGCACTGTATATGTCCTTGAAAGAAGTGTTCAATGTTCCGTTAAAACCTAATTATGTATTACTAAAGACTTAGTCATAACGTTCAACGCGTTAATTTGAATGAAGGAATTATAGTGAAACGTCAGACAAAAATCGAGGAGAGACATTCATGGAACCGTCTTTTAAGGCAAGTACAATAACACAAAAAAAATTCATTTAAACGTTGACAGTACATCTAAACCCTGCAGATATGATTGTTTTTTATTTTCATATTTAACCAGAGATATATAACGATTAGTATGCAAATATATTGTTACAGCTTAGTTCAGATTAAAGACTTGTTATACCTATCGGATTAGTGTAGTTTCAATTAAAGAAAGTATTTATGGAGTATGAAGGTGTTGTGTCTTCTCTGTATCAAGATTATAGTACTTGTATTAAATCAAATTATTTAATATACGTGCACGTTCGTATTCATCCACACTTTTAAATTGCATGTCTACTTTTAAAATAGAACACGATGTTACTCATTTTTAAATATAAACATACAAAAAGTTATAACATGTTTATAGTCTGCAGCATTTAACGTGTTAAGACCAGGTTTACGATTGCGTTTGCATTAAATTAATCGAGTTTAATTTAATTTAAACGTATTGAATTAGCTTCAATACGTTTTTTATAAAATGCGCCTTTCATAATGCATTTCATTGATATAGTGTGCACTGAAAAAACAAATCATAAATAATTACACAACATGTTAACAGGACGCCATTTTTTTCGAATTTCGTAACATTAAACGGGATCTTCTATATGTATAGTGCATATTTATATAAATAAAGTGTTTTGAAAAAATAATGTAGTCTAAGGAAGACTTCGGTCATATTATCTTTGCATTTATCGCGCTAAGAAACCTGATAATTTTGTCCAAGACACTGTCATAACCGTTTTAGTTTACTCAAAGATACGTGCTTACTTGAAATAGTGAGTTTTAATCCTTGCAACAGTGACTTAACTTAAACTGTTCGGTGTATAACGATCAGGTTATATAGCTCTTTATACGTCCTGGTTACAAGTACGAGGTATTTTCATTATCGAATGGCTTGTTACATCACGGATATTTCATTTCGCTTGTTTAAGTGCGCATGTTTTAATCGAAGATATGTCGATATCTAGTTTTATCATCGTTTCAAATCTCAAAGAGTTACGAATAAGACATTTTGAATGCTGAACAATATGTAGTATTTTTAAGTTATTTTGTTTTCTTTAAACGTACGTAACATGCTCGGGTGCTACTATAATTCAGGATTATATTTGTGTTAACAAAGGCAGTTTGATCGAAAACATAATGCCGACACGGGCACAATAGGTTTAATACACTTGCATGTTGATTTTTATAATTAAAAGTATTGACATAAGGCAAACATGTTCAAATGAGTAGCTTAGGGCTAATGCATTTTATTGTTTGGCGTTGTTGAGAGTTGTCATTAATTCAACAAAAATGTAGATTTCAATCAGATCATCAAGACACGACTGTCAATTATTTTGTATTTCTGTTGGAATCACCTGGATTAGCATCGTGCGGACTAATATGTTAGAAAATATTTTCTATCCATTTATATTACTTTAATTTTGTTTAAAATATTAAGGAATCTACGCGTAAAGGCACATTTTCACAACAACACCAAATATAGTCCATATAGTTTAATCAATATGGACATATAGTTTTAGTGTATGTCTATATCTAGTATTACTTTGATCCTCTTTTGTGGCAAAAATGCAAATTTGTCAATAGTTGATAAATTCCTCGACATAATGCTTATCCCCTGATTACGACCTGTAAAGTAATTGAGTGATCACGTTCTATGGGACTACTTTCCGAACCAACAATTAATGGATAGAATGTAAACCGATGTGAATATATTGTAACCGATGTAAATATAATGTAATCGGTATGAAAGGTGAAACGATTGTAACAAATCTGAATACATTTTAACACATGTGAATATAATATAACCGGTGTGCACGAGATTCCTCATCCAATGTATATATCTCTGAACAAGCTTTTTCTGTATTGCGTTTTTCTAACGTGGACGTCCAATGCATCATTCTGGTACGCCATCTTGTTCTGAAACCATTTATGTTCGAGGCTGCTTTAAACTGTGCCATCTTTCCGATTTTTCGTGTGTATTACCTTATTATGTACATGTATCTACTGTCAAGACGGGTCCACATGATTTATCTACTTGACGACAGGCCCGTAATTTCCGGTAGGTGATGTGCCGTTGGACACACACAACATGTTTTGCTAATAGCTGCATGCGGCCAGATCGTGCTGAACAGGGGGTGAGAAGTTCAGGTGGAAATTGATTTCATGTTGTATTTATTAAATCGGTTATTTAACCAATTCCAATGCAAACGCAAATAATGGTTTTAACACATTATTGCATTATCATATTTGCAAGAAATTGAATATTGTCAACTAACCAGGGCTGCACATCATTGTAAAATAATTATTTCATGCGAACATGCAAAACGTCTACTTTACCTAACATTTCTACTTCTACTTATTACTACTGTGTCCTTAACTTGAGTACCTAAACGTACACAACAACTATTGCGTGAACCTGTTCATTTCACAAAACAAAACACGCAACAGTGATCATGCGACATCTCATTTGATAGGGAGATAAAACAAATACTCATTTAGCAGTATCAGTTGATGTTATTTGTTTTGGTCAATTGTCAACCCGAAATGATTCGTGTACCGCCATTGCTCGGAGTCGGAAGGCATTAGCGTGCAATAAAACTAAGAACCCCATTAAGTGTTGACTTGTCACCATGCGCGATTTCTTTAGGATGAATAGCAGAATTCCCTCATGTTTAAGATTTAATTCGGTGACCGTTTATTTCATTACGAGGTTTTGAAACGGCGATTTAGTTGAGATGCAACAGCTATTTCTGAAATAAAAACGAATTTAACGGATCTGATTTTAATGACCATTCTAGGAAATGTGTTTTTGAAAAGATTTTAACTTTTATTTACCAACTGTTGGAAATAAAAACGATTTACAGAGCTAAACAAAACCCTACACGATTGCATTTGTTCGGATGCACTTTTGGTGCTTTTGTCTATACGCTGCAGGCAAAATGCCTCATGTAGAAAATGTGTCGAATACATTGACTAACATAACGAAAACTATGATCTTATTGATTATTGCAACTACATTACAATTCCATTATTGTTAATAAATTTCAAAACATTCCAAAATGTGTTTCAGTTTGGTTTAACTTCATTTACAAGAACAGTATTTATGTCTATCTGTGTAATAACTGTCATACCATGCATAAGCATAATTTAGAAATTTGCAGTTCAAGTGTGATTTAATTAATCGTTGAATGTAATAGTAGATTATAAGTTTTGAGCAGCTGTTGGCACACAATACACGCCGGTTTAGTAATTAGATGTACCATTTGAATGTTGATGACACAGACCTAATGTACAATACAATATTGAATTGTATTTTAAATACCGAATTTATATTTCGACTAAATCAGTGAATTGCTTAATTTCCTTTCTTTCCAAACCGGATATTTGCTGAATAGTAATCATTAACTTGAAATGAAAACGTACAGGAACAAAATCGATAGTTTTTTTACTTTCACGGCGCAGAGTTCAAAACGACAAATTGTCAAAGATCAGAGATTTAATTCCTATTATATGTCCGACAAAATCACAAACATTGATCATGGTAAAGTGATAAACGAACACTCATGGTGTCCTTTTTAAACATGTTATTGGCTAAGCAAGAAGGGGACATTTCGGTTAATCAAATTACAAAAAATATGGATATAAAGCTATGCCATATCTTTTGAAAACAATCAACGATGCTGATCAAAATGAAATAAAAATCGATGTGTTCGATTATATATGTGTGTTGTACTTCTTTTATATACATATACATATACTAAATGTATCTGCAAGGAAAACAAAGCCTATGTAGTGGTGACATTTTTATTTAAAAATAACATTATTTTTAAACTGATACTACTATACACGTACCTTGTTTTTTTTTGTTGTTTTTTTTAAAGAATGGTGCTTATGACTAATGAGCACGAGTAAAAAGTAGTAAGAACCGTATGTTACAATTTAATCAGTAGGATATTCGAAGAATGAAACTCCAGAAACATTATCATGATAAAACGTCTACTTAATATATGGTAGTCTTTTATATAATCCAATTTACAAAAGAATACATGGCACTACATTCAGAATAACACCATTTAAAATAAAACAAAATGATTCGGGGTGGGTCTCAGCCATGGAAATGGTCAATGCAAACAATATAGGGACTATATGACATTGTAACATATTAAATCATGTGGTTAGTTCGTTCATAACTTAAGAAACGAATAATTCAATATATAAAATATGAAACGAAAGGCAGTGTGTGTCTGTAATATATTCAATATATAAAATAGGAAACGAAAAGCAGAGTGTGTCTGTATTGTCTGTTGCTGCTTGTTTTAGATTCTGTTCACCTAACAAGCTAGATACCCGGTTATTTACCTATTAAGATTCTTAAAATGACAACACAAACATACGCGATGGAATTAATGTGTTTCATACATGTTTGAATGCACTGTTCATGTAAATAAACCAGCATGATTGTATATATACCGAACTAAGCTGTTAACAGGGGCAATGGTTGTTTCCATAAACCGACACGTAACTGCACACACAGTGTGTCTGCTCTATTGACGAAATGTGGGGATATTTGGAGGGGTCAAGCATGTACCAACCAATTCATGCGAAGGTACATTGACACAATAGTTTCATTTCATTGTATTCACTCATATGGACATGACATGCAATTCCAAGAAAAAAACACTCAGTATACACAGATGCCTTAATTTTAAACAGAATACATTATAATATTGTGTTATTTGTTTATTTCAGAAAAAAGGAACCAATAACCGCATTCCAACAGAATGTACACACGACTTCTTACAACACAGATCTTAACAGCATTAATAATCAGGTAAAAACAGTGTAAAAACGTGTACTTGGGTAACTGAAAAATAATATTTACCAACAAAGGTATATAGTTAGGTTTAAAAACTGGAACAAACTCCCATAATTGGCAGAACATACTAAACGTCGAATATAGTTGTAAATAATGAGTTATTGGAAAACTTTCGGTTATTACCAGCACTATTCTAACATAAATACAACTATTGTGTTAATTAATAATATCATGCATCAAAAGTGAATGCCTGTCAATTGCCCGAAAAGGTAATGTTTGATTACACTAATTTTATTAAAGGCCATTCGTTTGTTATTATAAAATGGGAGTTTATTTTCGCATTTCTTTAAAGAAGGCGGCGGCAAACATTTAACCATTGTAAACATAGAAATCGTATGCGTTATTTGTATTATAACATTATTCAAGTGACGACATTTTGGATATACCCATGTGTACTTATGCATTGCTAAATTAAATAATGCCTTTTTTTGCGACAGTTAAACATATTAATTGTATCAGTAAATGCATTAGAGTATAAACGCTATGGAACAAAGGAAACTTGAAGCAACAACAGTGGCACATTTACATAAGTCAACGTTGAATTGCTTTTAAATAGAGAAACTATGTGAGTATCGATAGCTTTTCAACAAATTGTCCCTGTACTGGAATCACTTTTTTTAACTTTCAGTGTATGCCTTGGTGAAGAACAAAAAACAGACATAGTTAATGGCCTAGATCGTGTACGTCGTGATTTGGTGGAACCGAATGATGAAATCTCAGCGGAAACAGTCGATCCAGATGAAGACATTGACATGGAAAAGAAATGGTCAGGACGGCCTAAGTACAAGACTTTCGATTCACTAGCAAGTAGTTTGATTAAACGTTATGGATATGGTCGCAGCTTTGACACTCTAGCTAGCGGGTTAATTGGTAAACGCTATGGAGATGGCCGCAGCTTCGATACGCTAGCTAGCGGGTTAATTGGTAAACGTTATGGAGACGGACGTAGCTTTGACACTCTAGCTAGTGGGCTGATTGGAAAACGAAGTGACGGACGATATGGTAGCAGGTATTTCGACACCCTTGCAAGCGGTCTTGTAGGAAAGCGGTTTGACCAGTTAGCGAGCAGCCTTGTAGGGAAAAGACCGTGGGACGAGAAACGGTACCGGCAGTTCGACAGTCTCGCCAGCAGTTTGATCGGTAAACGGGGATACGAGTCTGCTGAAGAAGAAGACATGATGGATAAACGTGCTTATTATCCTAGATGGAGTTCTGGAAGCACCAAACGTCGGCCGTTTGACATTTTGGCCAGCTCACTCATTCGATGATGTATAAGCAATAGACGAAATTGAATTTAATTTTCATGATTGATACAATTAACTTTCGGAAGATAAAAATATGTTATTTTGGGCTGCGTATGTTCGAAACCGTTATGGATGTCATACTTTATTTTATTTTTGACAAAGTACTTTTGGCATGGAAGAAAGTAAGCTTACTTAATAATAACATAATTCATTAAAAACTGATAGAGTCATACATTTATGAAATTTCAATAGCATCTAGATTGACGATTATGAATATAAATACAATGCACGATATAAAACAAATACACCAGTTATTTTGTTTAGTTCTTAAAATGTCCCTTGTTGTGTATGTACGGCAGTTCTTTTGACATATGTTAGTTATTAAAATGCGCTGCATTTACAGAAACATTTATTTCAAGTGTGTTGTATTATGAAGTTTTAAATTACTATATTAAATCTATATTATATTCAAAACGTTCAGCACTAAAGCTACCACTGCAACACACAGTAACATTTTTATGGATAGCAATTTAAATGTTGTGTAAAGGAACTGTGATGCACGTCTTTTTGCTAAAATGTAACAAATGCTTTACTTTTTGTATTTCGAATTCTGAAGTTAACAACAAAACGAATATTATGAGTCTTGCGTACTTTACGGTTTTCAATTTTAAATAAAGTATGATTAATAACAATAATTAACACTGTACGTGTTTTTCAGCCACAAATTCGCAGTTGGAATAAGTCATTTGTTCGTATCACTCCTAAGTCGTTATCTCGATACCTGTGTGGAGTGCGATTTGAATTGACGTTGTTGCTTCTGTTCTAAAAGACATGTACGCAGTTTATTCGAATAGTGTGGAGAATACTGCGTAGTTATGCTTCAATTATCGAACTGAAATACACGTAATGAGTTGATAGTTAATAATAGTGTGGTCAATCCTGTAAACACTGATCTTTCGGCTCAGAATTATATAAAATGAACATACTGATGACGCAAATGCGAAATGCACAGCAGTTTACGAACGTATCCAACTGATAAGTTTGTATGAAAATGTAATACATTCTATGCCGTACATACATGTAACATAAAAAGTAATTAATGTCTAAGACTTAGCAATAACAACTGATACTAAGGTAAATGTGATGGCAAAAAGCCGCACATTTGAAAGCGGTTTGATACGTCAAGTTTTGAAATTTCATGAACACGATATTCCGGTTCTACCATAACATTCACGAAATTATTGCTTTTTTTGCTGATTGAAAAGCTGTTGATATAACATCTGAAATGCATTGTCGATTCTTAACATGATTTCTAAAACTCGTTCTTGAAATTTGTGAGTAAGTTTACCAAATGTGTGTTGACTATCAATATTCCTGTATTGGTTTAATACCATATTGTATGAAACTCTTGTCATATCCTAAATTTCTTCAACATTAAATTACAAATTCAAAAGTTTGCCTTAACCCGTTAACAATTAAAATATATATTTTCAAACAGAACATTTGATGAAAGGGCATCATTAACTTGGACAGGAAAAACTCCAATAGCATTTGAACGCCAACGGCAAAAATGCATCGTTATTAAAAAAAAAGCTAAATCGCGCAAATCAGGTAAACTGTCTAACGGAGACCGAAAAAAATGTCGATCATAATGACGTTGATACAATACAGGAACATTCAATGCGTATTTAAGTTGTAATGTTCGGCTAAGTGTTAATTAGTGAGGTAATAATCAACGGTTGGATTTGCGCTAGGAATCAAACCACGAGAAAAATAGCTATCACGATTTTATACTGCATTCGTTTGTAAAATATGTGACTTATTGCTATCTATACAAAAACATTCATGTATATAAAATGTACAAGATATGTACACCATTACCTAATTTATAGTGTCACTAAAGGGCGCGCACACAACATTACACCGAAATGATTTACATACTTGTAAAGCACACCACTGAAGGTACGTGTTTTGGTTAGGTAGACGTCTGTGTTTATCGTTTGGAGATGCCCAACAGTATGTTTACTATTAAGAAAGTAACATACGGTATTGTTTTTATACATTAATGTGTGTACTGTCTGTTTATGTGTCAAGATATTATGGTGTCAATGCTGTTGCTCATACGTTATATTTCTAATAAAATATATTGTTTGGAATGTATCAAAAGGTTGTACATCTTGGTCCGGTTGTAAATTTCATTATAAATGTATGTAAAGTATTGTACAAATTTGTGATTCAACAACATCTATACTACATGTAGTCAGTGATGTAGCTTGTTTGCTATAAGATTAATTATCTTATAGTCCATAAACCTAGTTAATTGACATCAAAACAAATTAAACGTGTTGGTTCATTTAACACTTTTAACCATCGGTTAAGACCTGTTGAATGTAAGTTATCATAGTTCGGTTATTTGTAACTATTAACCTTCAATAAATACCACATTAAAATAATAAGTTAACAATTTTCGTTCATTTCAGACCACTCACATCCAATAAGGAATAAATTAAAGGTGCTCTTGTCATGATTAGGTCATTTGAAACTAATATCAATCTATTAGGTTCACATTATACGTCCTAGTAAATAAAGCATGTTCCATTGATTTTCGCTTTTCAAAAGCATGGCTTACTTTCGCTTTTGACAATATACATGGTTGAGTACATGATTTAGAAACTGTTTCTTTAAAACACGACAATATGCCATAATAAAATAACTGTTATTGTAAAACAGACAATATGCCTTGAGGAATTTCCTTATCTTCTAAACAGGACAAAATGCGTGTATAAATATTTTGTTACTGTGAAAAAAAGGAAAGATGAGTTGACACACTTACTGTTCATATAAACAACACTTGGTATGGGGTTAATTTTGTTTCAAAGCTTACAATCAACCTATGACTTTGCTTAAGCTTCTAGCATAAACAGTGGACCATTATTGGTCTATAGACAACATACAGTTCAGTTTAATAACTGTGTAGAGTTTAAGCGATCCCCTTAATGATTTGATATTATATTGCCTATATATATATAAATTTTTAAGATATATTTGAAACTCTTTTCAAGATTTTAAACTGTTAACATTTTTGTATTTATTTTTTTAACACGTGTTGCATATTTATGAATCTTAGTCGAGTTATGTTATCGTATATAATGCCAAATAGTATGTTTATGGGATATAAATATTTCCAAAATCTCTGTATTATTCAAGCTAGAAAACGACGGTTCTCCAATGATTATGACGCGCTAAGTAAATATGTTTAAATTTTTTAAATATTATTAACCCAGCGACGGAACGGTTTCCAGTTATTATAAGCATAATACAATTTATGTTTATCTAAAAAAAACTATTAAGATATTTAGTTTATTTTCTAAGATAAATATAAATTGTATTATGAATTAAAACGTTAAAACAGGATAAAATACGCATTTTAAAATA
This sequence comes from Dreissena rostriformis, assembly GCA_007657795.1. Taxonomy (NCBI): domain Eukaryota; kingdom Metazoa; phylum Mollusca; class Bivalvia; order Myida; family Dreissenidae; genus Dreissena; species Dreissena rostriformis. The sequence continues at coordinate 43,108 of VMBQ01002418.1, forward strand.
AAGGATTGTACAAAAAAAGTTGTGTCTATATGTTCGGTCACTCCTTTTACTCCTATTATATAACCGGTTATAGATGTAAGAAAGGTTTCCTTGACCAAACCCTTTCTGCAAACCATTTCCTCATTTTTATACGCATTGCGTGCGTTAGTATTATCACTTTTCGTTCGGTTACCGGTTATAGCCTGAGTGCAACACAATGGCTGTATGGCAGAGTTTTTGATTTGTAAGAGACGTCGCTTCCTTCTCAGACACCCCGCCTCATGATTTAATGTAGGTTCGGAAGGTTGATGATTGAGAAAGTCTGTATATATTAAATAGACAATATTTGTTATTTTGAACTCTCCATTATATTATTCTTATCATGATACAGGTTATGACCATATAACACTTAGTAAAAGTATGCAATCACGTAATCAATTCATTTATTACAAGTATTCATTCATTTCGTGAACGCATCCTTTTTTACGTATGATTTTTACAAATCAAGTATAGGAATTCAAATACAGCATGGTAATTAACTTAATGGACCCCTTATAAACTTTTGCGTTATTTCCCGCTGACTGCATTCATCTTAGTATGTATTTTAGGCGATATGGCTACATTCGGCATTGTCCGCTTAACTTTGTTTCCCTGTAAAATTGTCGTTTGCAATAATACTCGTTTTAAATAATATAAATAGATATATATATATATATTTAATATCAAATATATGTATATATTTTGTGTAGTATTTGATATGATTTTATATCTAAAATGTGACGCTTAATACATATACACACACTGGGCTTATTTTTTGGGGTCATGAAAACTAAACTTATTTACGCCCTGGCATATAGTCTGTGCAATCAAATCTATTAAGAGGATCTGGTTTCAAACCCAATTATGTGTTGTTCCCTCTGCCCATTACGATATAGTATGTTTTACTGGTTTTAAAATGGTAACTTATCCCAGTATATTGTTAGCGTCTGGATTGACTTAATGTAATAACTTTCTACCAGTGAAGGCGTGGACTGGCTTTTATGTCGAGCACATCTGTTGAATAATTGCAATTGCTTTACTGAAGATAAATAACGAGTCTGTGAACATTTCTAGGTTAATGCATTTGCGTTTCTTTAAACCCTAGAAGTAGTATTTGTATTCTGACTAGGATTCAAGAACGGATGTAAAGTTCATTACACGCCTACACGTATGCAAATGCAGACGTAAATATAATTTTTTTTGTAAACACTGCCCTATATTCCTCTGGATTTCATGATTATGTACACCGTTTTGAGGATATGAAATCGACTTAAGTCCAACGTGTAATTCATTTTTAACGAATTAATCGAATGTAACAAAATAAAGCGGCACAGATATTTATGTTGATGTAATATGGTTTAAATAATCAACAATTGTATAAGTCTGTATCATAAAGCTGAAGTCATTGAAGTTGCATTATACAATATATGTCATCATGTCGAATTGACATATACTTTTTAATGTATTGTTCAATAAAGTCCTGAAGTTAAACATTTAAGCAGTTCGTGAGATTATACATAAGTGCACTGCCTGGGTCGAAGATTGGTGACTTAGTGTGATTAGTTGACTTATAAAGCACTTCTAAAGCTAGCATCTGACTGTTTAACAGCTAAACAAAGAAGTCTACATCTTATAATAAAACAATAATTAATTGGAACCATTGCAAAAATCGTTTCGCTCAATAACTGATGCCAAAGTGACTTAAATGTTAGTCAACAATCGAGGTAGGAATTAATATTAAAATTGCGATTTATATTTTCCATATATACAAACCAAGATGATATTAAAGATTGTTTACCTGTGACAATTAGTTTCTTGGGGAAAACAAATAACATCATAACCTTAGAAAAACGAAAAACAAAAAAAAAACATTAGTTCAATCTCTGTTAATACCGTACAGTAAAAAAACAATCACATCTCCGATGTTTACACTCATCTTAAGTCCAATTAATGTACGCTAACACACTTTAACTAAAACGACATTTCAAATATAATTACAATTCAAAGAACAACATACCAAACCGGGTATGGGTTTATCTAGACATTGCGATCAAGCGGTTTAAATCCCAAATGATGTGCAATTGCGATCCAAGGCTTTGACCCATCTTTAATATTTTGTATGGTATATGTTATTTACATATTGTCATGTATAGAAAACGCATTGTGTCACTTGCCTGAGATAAATAACTACCGAAGCTGATTAATAACCTCTATTTTGAGAATGTTTTTGTAGTTGTATATGAGCTGATACAGTTCGATCAATTCATGTAAGTATGAAATGTGGTAATGATTGTAACTGATTGTAAAGCTGCGTTATAAATTGCCGTACTTCAACACGCGAATATTGTCACACTTGTATTAGGTCATTGTTGGTGAGTCAGAAGTTGCTAGATGCAATAAGATGTTCATTAAACGAACTAGATTTTGTCAAATTTAACAATCGTATCACTTGCAAAGTGCATATGGCCCTAGCATATTTTCTGACCATAATGTGGAACAGCGGCAGATTTTAGATCTCATTTTATTCAAATCGGAAAGTTGTGGGATACTTTTGACACACATGAGCACAAATGAATCCAAACATAGAAATCGTCAACTCCTACATTGCATGAGAAACGAATCGTAACACTAATGTAAGCTGTAATTGAGTGAGGTTTATGTTTTGTGGTTATTAAATATCTGAATTAGCTATCACGCGTTGCCTGGTACATATATACAACCACGGAACCTGAGGCATGTGTATCAATTATTAAATTGATTTTCTAAAAAAAATGTCACTTCTGTTAACTTGTCCTGTCAGCTCTATAAAATGAAAATATAACAACAAAATTAATATATGTCATTTTATACGAAACCGTCCGTCACGTATAATACCCTCACACCATGGATACAATCTAACATACACACCCGTTTCTGTGTATGTAAATGCGTCGTATGAAAACAAATACTCGCCAAAACGTTCAAGTGTGTAATTGATAGTAAGAAGCAATAAAGCAGTAGACCTACAATTATAGACTCACCCTTCTGAGGTTAATCTATGTGTTTACAGTGAACTGATTGGATTATGCAGCCAGTTACATGTGCTTACGAGCTCTATTCAAATATCGTGATTAGTCCAACTAAATCGTTAATTGAAAATGAAAGATCCAATATCGTCGTGTGCCACCAGTTTTCACATGTAATTCAATTCAATATTAAACACGAAACAAAATATGAATTCATACGTTATCATCATTCATTTTACGAACAACCACGAGCTTATTGTTTATTTGTGGCGTGTTCTGAGAAAACTGGGCAAAATGCTTGTGCGTAAATTGTCATCCCAGATTAGCCTGTGCAGTCCGCACAGGCTAATCAGGGACGACAATTTCCGCTTTTATGGAATTTTTCGTTTAAATGATGTCTCTTCTTAACAAAAATCCAGTTTATGCGGAAAGTTTCGTCCCGGATTAGCCTGTGCGGACTCCAAAGGCTAATCTGGGATGACACTTTACGCACAAGCATTTTGCCCAGTTTTCTCAGAACACGCCACATTTAATCGAACAAGATCAGCTCTTTATGATAATACAAAAAGTAATTAAATCTACGCAGAAGCGAAAAGTTCCGTATTTTGAAGAAATTGCCTAGTGATTATTTGTATGTATTATTAAGACTATAAATGTAACAAAACGTAAGCATAGACAGATGCCATTGAACAGATACATTGTCTTTCAGAATTAAAAAGCAAAACATAATACGATAACAATTATTATATGACCATTATTGTTCAGCCATAATCGGCAACGTTTACACGTTCTAAGTGTGGTATGTCCTAAGTCGCTGTTTTATAAACAAACATTACAAATGTGGTTTGTAATCGCGTTGTATTATATAGGCTTATAGTGTATATCAATGACAGTTTATTTACTTTATTTTGTATAAGTATTTGCATCGTGTATGCATAGTCCAATTGAATATTAACACGTCAACATAAGTAGCGACGCATCTTTCCGAAAATGTCATCACTTGTATAGTATCAAATGCAATCGAATGCTAAAGGGAGACTGTACGATTTTCATATGTGTTTAATTGTAATATTTTGTTAAAAATATGTTACAATAACACAAAATAGGCAAGAAAAATTATATATTGAAGACGAATTTCATAAAATTCAGCAAAGACAAGTTAGCGCTGGTTAAAGCCGATGCCGACACGTTTACTCGTATTTGCTAGGAAACAAGATAGTGTCTTTGTGTCGTATGAACCAATCTGCACTAAAACTAAATTTAGATTCACAATGTACATGCATGATATATATGCTGGAGAATTTGGCTAAAAGCCTTTTTCGATTTCAGAATTAAATATCTGGCTTTTTTCGCATTTTTCGACACATGTTCTTCTTAACTTTTACTTTAATTTATATTGAAATATATGTATAACAAGTTTTTTTACACATTTTATATAAATTCCTTAATATTTGACAAAATCGTACAGTCTCCCTTTAATGATTGAATAACATGTGTATACCAATGCATCGGGGCTTCTTATATATTATTAACAATTCAAAGTAGATACACATTGTTATTTGAACAGAAGTTGTCGCCGTTAGTGTTGACACGCTCTATCTGCTTATGTTCAATTATTGTCGAACATTATGTCGTAAAGCTTTGAAACAACTTAACCAAAAACCCTACAACTGCATGATCAGTTACGAGCTTATTGTCATACATTGGCGATTATTCGCGTTATGAAAATAAGTGTCGTAGGCGGAGTTTCTCATACAAATTCTGGATTACGGGACAATGCAGAAAGCTTTTGTAAAAAAACAACACTAAAATTAAACCAAACACAACGTATGCAACCATTTCGATATTGAACACGTGATAAACAAACCCCTCTTTAACAAGAAATTTAGTTTTTGTTTTGAAACTATACACTTCGAATTCAATTGAATATTATCTGTATTGCATTCTCGATACATCAGAATGGTTAGAGTGGATATGTGATTCAAATTTGTTGTTAAATGGTCCAGTTTCAAAACAAGTTTTCATTCACATGAAAATAACAAAGGTATATTCAACAATTCAATCCGTGTATGAAAGAGCCGTGACGGATACAAACCAATAATAAAACAACTGAACATAAAGTATTATAATTTAATGTCAGAAATGACTTTTTTAATTTAATTTGAAATATTAAAATTAGGCAAACGGGCCTATATTGCAAAGGAGAAACACAAACTGTCTGCATTTAGCACAATTAGCACAATAGATGCTGAAACAACTGTGTGAGCGAGATCATAAAACTGTATCATCGAGAATTGTTTATATTAGAAGACTTAATTTAAAAAAATGACAGTATGTGTTGTTCTCTTGTTTGCTTGATAAGAAATATAAATAGTGTTGCTAATATGAGCTTAGATGCATTTCACATAATACGAAACAGATGGATTTCGCATGGTTCCTTTTACAAGCATATGCCTTCGACGGTTGTATTTTGGATTTGATAAAAAGAAGCGAGGAACTTTCCGTTTACCTGTTTGAATGAAGTAAGTGAATTGTGTTTATTGAATAAATTACCTTATTTAACTTGCATTCAAAAAGTGAACATTGAACATTCGTTGTTTCAATTTAAATACAATAAATATTAGGGCTTTTTTTAAATATTAATTTATCCTCATCCAAATTGTTCTTTTTTATAATTTCTCAATTGTCAATTTTGGTACTTAGAAAATTAATTGTGTGTTATTTGTGTATTTAAATTAGAATTAGCTCTCCTTAACATGTATTTGCGTATATTATCAAATCAACTATTTACGTCTTGGAATCTAATGTTTGGGACATACACATTTAACCAGGTTAAACGTCGATCTCAAACATACTTTACGTTATTGTAATGGAATCAAAGATATCTTAGTTAAACTGAAATGATATGATATTCAATAAGTCTAAACATGTATTATTGATTCATTTAAGTTGCCAAAAATTCAAAAACAATTGTGACTCCAAATTATAAGTAATTTATTTATAATTGACAAAACAATACGCCGCAAATTAATGATATAAACATGTAGACGAATTTGCACAATCAGGTTTGATCATATATTTTCTAGTCTAGTCCATCATTTTGCACTATACGCTAAGCTTACCGTCATTTTAACGAGATATTGAACACATTTCCCACGTCTTGATCAGTCCACCAATTGTTTTATATGTTTACAGAATATAACTAACAATGCATTACTGCCAGAAATCCTATTGTTACATAATACGTTATCGCATTAAAAGCACATTAAACAAATCATGTACGCGTATAATCATGTGACCATGGGAAAAAATCGTTATTATTGAAAGCGGGTATATACGATTTATTCATCTAGTTTGTTAGTTTCTCAATCTTCAACCAAACACATGGATATGAACGAGGAATGCTACATAAAAGATATAAAATATGTGTAAGTGTACGATTAATCAAATGTTTACATAAGCGAAATTCAAAAAGACCAAGTTTACTCCGATACCGACAGTCGTATTTGCTTTTTAAGTCTGTGTTTCGAATCAAAGAACCTGCAAAGAGTTGTGGATATGTCCTACCCAGAAAGTACATGTCTGTTGTACATACATCAGTTTTTACTGTACACCAGAACATTTTTAGCGATTGCATACCCCCCCCCAAGATTTTTTTTTTAAATTTAATCGACCGAATGGTATGTATGTAAAAACATACTCGAGCACTATGTTTACATAAAACGCAAAATTGTAGAGACACTATATTGTGTTTTTATTAAAGGATTTCAAATAATGCAAAGTTAAAGTGTTACGCAATTGTTAGTTCACGGGTGAAGTTTAACGTTACTAACGTTAAGTGGCACATGCACGTTTTGATAATAACACAATAATACATACAAACATACATTCAAATCTAGTAATTATATAGTAAAATGTATCTAAGCAGCTTGTTGACCAAGGTATATTCATATAAAAACTGTCACACTCTGGGTTATGCATGCCATTCCAGGATGCCAAATCCGTATTACTAACACTATTAATGTCTCCGAGTTGTTACATACCTTATTATAATGCTAATTTTCAGTCTTGCCTAATCTTGTTCGCTCAGAGCAAAATTACGATATGTATGACTTGGTGGTATGATATATTTATTTGACAACACGTAGAAAAGCAGCTGCGTCACAGTAATTTTTATATCTAGGCTTAAAAGGCAACTTGAAAGTACAATTAAATGGTAAACTTTCCATATTGGTCTGTTATTTTATCAGTAAATGATTGTATAGAGAAAAATGTATGTATCAGATACATTATTTTCATTTTATGACATCAGACATTTTCATGAACATTCTTTTTCAGGACTTCTTTGACCAGTTTCATCCATAATTGATAAAAGTAAGATAGTTGGAATTTTAAAATTTAATATTACATTACAAATTAAAACAGACTCAACATAAATGTACAATTAAGAATGTTAAGCGCAAACTTGCAAACCAACATAGTTCGTATTACACTGTTTCCTAAAGTAATATATGTGTTTTAGATGGACTACAATAATATAAGTTCATTAAAGATGTTTGGAATATCAATCTCCAATGAAACCGGTGATATTACATTGACTTTTCCTCAATGATGTAGTATGTTTTCAAATATAATGATTAAGTGCTGAGTGAAACAATATTCAAAGGAATTTAGATGAACAACCAAGTGTAAAAAGCAGTGTTACAAAAGGCAAACTGTACCTTTTACGTTCGTTGTGCCATATAATATATATAAATGAATATTACTGTGTTATTAAATATCCTTACTATGCCGATGTTAGAAATACAGTTATTCCAAAGTATTATAGATATCGCAATTATATGTATAAGTTTATCGAACTACTTAATAGTTCAAACAAAATAGTGTTAAGAAAACTTGCCATGTTTTGTTTTAAATGCTAAAAAATGCGAGAAAATGTCCTATATGTGTGGTATAAATTATATATCTTTCACAAAGACAATAAGCTTTGAATAATGTTTTACCTGTTATACTTGTTACAATTATTTAACTTCGTGTTTACATTATGCGGTCACTATGTATTAACCTCATCCATGTGACATTCTCCCTAAAACATGTTGTATGTTATTTCTTTTTGAAATTGATCTTTCCTCGAAATGATGTATGTTTTATATATAATTGTTACGCATGATGTTATTGCAAATGTATGTTTAGGGCGATGAGCTGTATGCTTAAGTCAAACTAAAATATTCTGTTCTGTTAAAAGCGCCATAAACATGCCACCAACACCAACTTCATGAAAAGGTTATTTACTATCTTCTGTTTCATTGGAGGTTGTGAAAAAAACAGTTTATAGTGAGAGAAAATCGGGTTTTTAAAAGACATGCAAACTTGAATACATTATACTCATGTTGCGTAAGTTAAATCAATGAACATGTATTAAATTTCATAATCGTGTATGGTAATTCGTTCTTATAACTAACAGTCTGAACATTCACTGTGTGATATGAAAAACGATTCGTCCAATCTTGAGTTAATATAATGTTTGACAACCAATGCGTCGTAAAGAGAAGCGACATGAACAATGTCAATGCCTACGTAGGGCGCTGTTGAAATGGGACCATCGTCTTGGCCCAATACTGTTTCAGTCAATTAGTTTGACTAAGCGAATTGAATTCGTGCTTACAGAAGTTAAAATTTAATTAAAGACACACTAAATATAACAACACTAGTGTTGTCTAGTCGAATGATCCACGCCTCTGGCTGATGCGAACATCGGATGAAAATCTATTGATTTCATTAGGTTTATGTAAAAAAAAACAGCGGCGAGAAGCCTGCACAGTCACTTAAAGAAGATATTAATCAAATTAAAAATCAACCATCTATCACTATGGTGAATTGAAATGAATAGTTGCCGTATACGTCATGTCAATTGGGTTACTAATCGTCCTGCTTATAGACATACCGACTTTTACAGTCGTCGTTGTAGTCACCTTGACCATATGTCATAAACTAACCTATACAATGCAGTAGAGACTGAGACAACACAAATAACAAATGGTATAGGTCACACAATGGGAACGTAGATACGTTTTTGTAAACAAGATTACAACAGATTTATGTTCATTAAAATGACAATCCATGGAAGATGTTCGGTCGAAAAGTGGTCTTAAAAAGTAGGTCTGATGTATTGTCTTAAACTTTTATCTCAAAGTATAAACGTCATTTATTTGGGAGGGTGGCTAGAAAATAAGATAGATGCTTGAGCACAAAATCGATATAAAATACTCTGGCTATATAAATAACGTGTGTACCAAAAACAATAACATAGTTCTGTTGGGTTTATTTAATGCACTACAGATATTGTCTGATAAAAACCTTGGCCCAAAACGTGTGAGGAAAACACATAGAAATCATAATTAACAAATAAAGCATTATATGTTTTTTTATATTTTCAGTTTCAACTAGTATTATTTATTTGTAAAACTTGCAAATAAAACTATTAAATCTACTTATATGTATCTTTTTATTTTTACTGATATTCTCTCATTAACAGTACCATCACACACAAAGAGCTAAAAAACAGTAGTAGTAGTAGTAGTAGTGGTAGTAGTAGTAGTAGTAGTAGTAGTAGTAGTAGTAGTAGTAGAAGTAGTAGTATTTTAAGTATTACTAGTATTATTAGTATTATTAGTGTTTTTAGTATTATTGGTGTTATATAAATGTACATGAAACAATTTATCTAATAATACAAATCAAACTATCTTCAAGCAGCATATTATACTGTAACACATTGTTTTTGGGTGTGTAAGATTATTTTGCTCAAAGTTATGTAATGCAGATTCCCTTACGACATTATGTTTATAATTTTCGTCTGGGTCTTGTTTGTTGTTTAATGTTCATGTGATTTTTTGTTGACATTTCCAACATAACCATACTAGCCCTCGTTCCAGTTTACACGATACCATCATCATCATCATCATCATCATCATCATGCCTACTCATGCAATGTTATCATGCAATATATTAGTACACCAATACATTGGTCAGCTTTACCACGTATGTTCACAGGTAGTCCCGACGACATAAAACACTAAACTATTGTATTTGTTTGCAAGAATGTACAACAAACCTTATCAATTATGTGGTGAGAAAATTGAATATTTGTTTCATTGTTCGTCGTTGCTAGTTTTCTCCCTCTAGTTATTTCGCACTTGTTGTGAACCGAATACCATTTCTCTTCTGAACAGTCTACCGATTCTAAAAAGGCCATGCAGTGGGTAAAAAAAATAGTATTAGTAGATCTAACTTGATGTAAATCAGTATGCAGTTAATAAGGGTTCATATATTATCTTGTGTCCGAACAATGTTGCTGTTTAGTATTTTTTGTTAAGAGTAATACGTTTATCAATAGCTGTAATCTTGAGCAAAACCGTTGAACTAATGGCAGCAAATAGTGCTGGCACGAGCGGACATGTTCGTTTACCAATACATCTTCTCATTTGGCTGAACGACTCTTACTACTTATTGAATCTCGAAAATGAAATTAACTCAACAATTTGATGATTCATTTATCACTACACAAACTGAATTGTACGCAAGTTAGATATAACAAAGTATTGCGATATTATATTGCATTATGTATGTCATGTAACCAAATTATTTGTAATTCAGAGCAGAGGCATGATTTCCTTCCGGAACAATATAAATAGTTCAATAGGGTGAAATAAAGGTGGTTATAATTTAGAAGAAACTTTATTGCGTTTAATTATAAACACAAATGCGCGTGCACGCTTGGACCAGTCGAATTCATAGCTTGTGTTCAACAGTTTTAATCCCTGACTTAAATTGTATATAACAAATATTGCCATTGAGATGACTGTAAGTCGCCTCAACATGTGTGTTTTGAGTTAACTATTGGTATCCAACTATGTTTGTTTACCAAAAAAAATAGTTTGAAGAATATAAAAAAACCTATAACAAAACCGAGAACGAATTATGACAGCTATTTTATTTTCGATTGCGTGGTTCCTAATATCATATGCCTTTTGAAGGTTATCCTGTTGTAGACAAAATTATGCACGTGTTTTCAATACGTTTATTCCGCTTCGTGTGCATTTGTTTATGTTTCGTTCATTGGTCCTGCAATAGCAGTAAATGTACAAAAGACTGCGTCTAAAGACAATGTCCTTCAATACACGTTATTACATGTACCATTCGTTACATTTCCATTCAACAAAAATAATGCCGTTTTGCGTTACTCGCAATAGGAGTCGATTACTGAAGCTTACACTATAATTGGTTTTCAATTACTTGTTTCAGACGGCTAAATCAAAGAATGCAGAAATTCCTTTTTTGAATCGAATTGTATTGAATTACTTTGAAAACTCTATGTTGCAAAAAGGATCACGCGGGATAGATTGTTTGAATGATGTCGAAATGAAAGGTTGAACTACACTCGCTATTGAGTTCTTCATCTCGAATGACTACCGCATTCCGATTCTTAAGCGCACGTTATTCTCCGGATATAAATTTATTATAAAAAATCTAAACCGAAGTATGTAAAAAAAAATCGATTTTTTTTACATGCAAATCATATTGCCTTTGTAAGATAATAACTTAATAATTTTAATAATATTAAAATTATTTTGGTATTCTTATAATAAATTGTTTCGAATACGAGCAATCTTCATAAAGCCATGTATTCACATTCATGCGTCAGTGTCAACAACATATCACCGTTTGCCTATGGTGTCGAAGTACGTGTATGTTTGGTCCGTGCTGCAAATCTGTATGTTAGATTGTATTATCTTAAACAGAAATTATCATAGCGATAAACTATCTTGAAATTTATTCGGATCTAAATCAAGTACAATACTGTAAATATATTAATAATTGAACTCAAGGACTACTCCCATTTGCCTTTTGTATTAAAGGCAAGTGTTCAATTCAATAAACAATACATGAAAGTACATTTACGAGCACACTTACCATAATTAAAGCACAGGTGACCCCATTCGAATGGGCATCGCAAAACGTAACTACGTTGGGTTAAGAAAAATATTGCACGCTTATTGGCAGACACGTCAAAAGCATTGATTTTAGCTTGTAAAGGTTGTGTAAAAACAAAGAGTTGATTTGTGGTTGGTTGCGCTGCAGAATGGTTCACACACAATATTGCAAGTTGCCCTAGCCTAGCATTGTAAACGCTCACCTTCATCAAACCAATCTATTTAATGATCATAAAAGAACAATTCATAACATTTATCACATACTGACATGTAAGCTGCATTTCCGGTATTGTCACAGGCAAAACAGCTAATAAATAAAGATTTGCGTTCATGTTTTGAATGTTAGTATAACAAATCCGTTATACTGCTGCAGCTTCTGGAGTTTCACTTCTTCATATTGCATACACAACAAAACATAATTACACGATTTATGTCAAATATACGTATTTGCATGTTTTAAAGATAATCAGGAGATAATGTTTTGTAAGTTTTGTATTTCCTTTTGATTAATAACAATATTGTGATAATACTAGTACACGGTCAGCATATAAAATACTGTTTTACGAGGAAATGGTTAAATAAAATAAAATACAGCATTTCCGTTCATAAAGTTATTATCGACCAATGACGGCATTCGACGCCACGCAGAACAGTCCATCAGAAAACACAAAGATAAGCACAATTTCTAAAACATGCTTCAAGCAGTCAGTTTAACATATCCAAGAAATCCTCGTTTGCAATCCAATAATTTCGACCCCATAATATTAATTATGCCACATCCATAAGAACAGATTTGGACTAGTTCATTGGAAGTCACAACCAATGTTCGGTTATTTGACACTATTAACCACCAATAAGGCATACATACAGTTCGCCGTGTTAGGTCATTGCACATTACGTTAATCTAAAAAAGGCTCTATTATTTGGCAGTTTTGGCCTCTGGAAATGATATGCAATTGATTTGTTTGATATGTAATACGTGTAATGGTTTATATGCATATGTTTAGAAAGCACGTTTATTTACACATATAGACTTAAATATAATACATGTATTGAGGTTTTGTGTAGGTTTGGTTGAACATGACTTTAAGTTAATGTGTGTTTAGTAAAATTTATATATTTGCTTTAATGACTCGTGCCTTAAAGAGAAACAACAATCTACAGCAATAAACACACTGTTGTTCAATGTTGTGTTTCGCTAATATTTGTTAACATTTGAAAAGGACTTGGCTGAATTTGTCATATAACGTAATAACGACACCACTCTGGTGTCACTTAACACAGTTTGGGTAAGGCATAGTTGACTACCAGCTATATTCATTCGGGAACATGGACTTAAACAAAAAACAGAGAAGCGATATTCCATCCCCACTGTTCCCTTTTAAGAGAGTATGACACATTGATCGAGTTGGTTCTCAGATTGGATTGCACAAGTCATTAACAAACGAACTTAATTAATTATTAAACCCACTATACATGTAAATTGTTAAACGAACTGCATCCGTTATGTTGTAACCACAACACAAACGATAATTATATTACGCGTACATTCTTACAAAGGGGTTTCGAACGTTTTGGCGTATTGATTTGCTACTGGATTATATCTGAAGTCAACTTATATTCTGTTTTAATATGGCCTGTACTTGCAACGTTTCACATCAGATATTTTAATGTTTCTTAAATGTGATTAATACTACCGAGAGTAGTCGTACATTGTTAACTGATGTTCATAAATAATATCAACTTAAGAGTATAGCTTTCCGCGCTTTTAATCATCAACACGACATTTCGAAATATCCTTGACAAGGCTGGTTGTGAACGTTACATGTCATTTACTGCTGATGACTTATTATTCATTTTATTATAACTGATGTAACTAAATAATTATAGCATAAGGAAGAGGGAAATAATCGAGGCACAGGCGTAGGACAATAACGATAATACATTTACGTCCATCCAAAGATCCTGGTTTACTGGTTTGCAAATGGTCACTAATTCCTGTCTATTTCATTCTTGTAGAAAAAAAGGCCTTATGCGTTATTGAAACCCACTGTTGATAGATGAACAGCGGATGGTAACAATATTTGTTTTTCCTGATATTTTTTTCTAGAGTTTCATTATGCGTATATTTAACAAGGAAAAAACAACAGATAATGGTATATTCATGATGTTGGTTCAGACACATGATTGTGTATAAGATCTGTAGCACGATGCTTTGTTTAATATCAGGAATGCAAACCATCCAACATTAAAGTAAACATTTTTATTGTCCGATTTAAATTTAACGTTGGTTCGATGCTGTCGGCGTATATATACATATAAAAGTTGAAAATATAAGCATAAGGCATTTGATTTATTACAAATTCAGTTAGGTTTCGAGAAGGTATACCCTTGTATTGTATTCTGATACCGTGCATTAAATGATATATTGCAATATGTACATGCTTGATTATATTTCATATAACGTGCGTGTTAATATGTATCTTAATATTAAAATATCAATTAACATGGTCATTTATTAATAGCAAGAATTATAATATTAACATATTTTATTTCTGGAACACAAAAAATAGTACAGAAGCGTACCATTTAAGCAGTGCAAATGAATAAAGCATTCAAACACAAACGATTATATTGATAGCTATTACCTTAACGGCTCCTCTCCACCAATTTTAGTTTCTTGCGAATGCATTGATATAAATGACCGGAATGTACTATACACATGTGTTTAATTATATACTCTCGATCTCTAGATATTGATGTAAAAACTACTGACGAACATCTATATGAAAGAAATACAACGCCTTTAGAGGGTTGACAATTGAAATAAAATAAACATATAATTTGTAATTATAAAACATGTTACTACTACAGCAGTACCTTTTTTATTTTGTTTGTTGCGAGGGTGTCCCATATGAACGATGATCAAGAGAATGCACACGTTTGAAAACTTATATAACAATGTATTCAGTTAGTTATTCGGAAAATAAAACTCCAGATCCATTTTACTAGTTTACCACCCGTAGTAATTTATTTCAGCCAATGTCCAATATAATACAGGTCTTTACATTCAGCATACAATTTAAAATACAAAACGAACCAAGCTGCCTCAATGAAAATGAATGGGCAATGCAAAAAACATAGGGACTAGAGAGCATGTTAGTTTATTGAGCAAGTGGGTAGTTTATTCACACTTTAATAAACGTATACTTACAAAAGTGTATGGTAGAGGATATCAATTCACATATTCAGATTTCTTCAAATTACACTAAAACATATGCGATGAAATTGTTGCGTTTTGGACCTGATTGAATACTCATTTAAGTATACACGCATGAGTGTATAGGCAATTTCTGTGTGAATGATAATTCACGTCACATAACAGATGTATCTTTATCGACTTCATATGTCGATATTTCGAGTGTTCAAGCATGGTCACAAGCAAGTTTAACTGTAACTTATTTGCATATGTTATGCCTTGACAATATGCATATATGTTTTATATAACATTTGACATTATCTTGTGTTTTAACAACTTAATGTTAAAGGAAACTTGATTAAATGTATTAACTTAAATTACATGTATCAAACACCATGATGTGTTTTACTAAGCATTATTGTCCCCACTACATAATCAACTTATCCGTGAAACATGGCTATTCTGAAAAGTGACAGCCTACCTCATCCGCCCTTTACTATTCAATTACCGCATAATTTAATTACTTAACTTCAAATATAAGGTTAGTCCTGTCGACTCATACAAGAAGTATAAAATGTATTTCATTGCGTTAGGGTTAATGTTCAAAACTGAGAAAAAAACACAAACAGTATGGTTCAAATATGCAATTAATCTCCTTCCTAACAGATAACTAATCATAAGTCGAGCGTATTTAATGTGCAATACACACAGACATTTATTCTAACTATGAATTTTAAAAATAAAAGGCATACAATGCACCATGCATAGTAATATTTTACCATTTCTTAAACATATGTACCGAAACTTGTGTCTACTGATATCGTTGGCTATACTTCATTCGGCAGGTAAGCGATTTGTTACTGTTCTATTTTTATACATGATACATGAGGTTATAAATGATGGGACTTCAAGGGTTCTACGATCGGTTGTTAAGTTTATGCTTGATCATTTGACTCGTAATTCACGTCTAAATCTCACATCATTTTTTTGACAGCAAAACAATGAGTATACCTCTTAAAGTATTGCGTCTTTTGTAAAAGACGATAGAAAAACAGGTCAGTTATTTGAAAACACCAGATACCGAGGACGTTGTTGCATGTAAAACAAAACAATACTTCTTTGGTTGTAATATAGTTTTTAGGAAAGATCGAGTGTACGCATGTTATGACGATGAACAAAAATCGCTTATCTAAAAAAAACATTGATGGCAACGTGACTTATTCGACTATTGACATTGGAATTTATATTAAGATTGTTATTTCAATTTGTCTTTTATAAATACCAAGATGATCCGGACCACGATATTCAGAAGTTCAAAGATTTGTATCTGTACAAAATATAATTTGTGAACATCATTACCTCAGAAAAAGAAAACAAAAATCTGTTATAGCCTGTACCATGAATAAATGATGCACATATCCATGTGTACCTTGTTTAAGTACAATTAATGTAACTGAAAAATATACATAGGCTTACAATGACATTTAAAATATAAAGTACCATTCAAAGTACACGTACAATATACACAATCGAATATGGATTTGTCTCGAAATTGCGATTTACCGGTTTAAACCTCCAACTGATGTGCATTGAAAGCCCCAATGCTTGGCCGCATCTTTATACATATTTCGTTATATTTTGTGTTAGGGTTATGCCAGTGTCATGTATGGAATACGCATGTTGTCACTTGCATTTAATACAGTACTGCATAACGCGTACAATACTGTCTCTCCTGAGAATGTTTCTGCGGTTGTGTCGATATATTTCGATCAATCCATTTAAGTACGAAATAGGTTAATGGCTGTAATCGATGGTACAGCTGCGTTATATTTTGCCGTATTTCAACACGGAATATGGCCATACTTGTATTAGGTCAATGTTGGGGAAGTTGCTAGATGCAATGAAATAATCAGTACACGAACTAGAGTTTGCGAATTTAAACAAACGTATCACTTGTAAAGTGCATATTACATTGGCACATTGCCTGAGAATAATGTGGAACTGTGGCTCATTTTAGATCCAATTTATCTTCAAATCGGAAATGTGTGGGATACGTTTGACACAATTGAATACAAATGAATCCAAACATAGAAAGCTTCAACTTCTAGATTGTCTGAGAAACTAGAGCACATTCGTAACACAACAGTCAGCTATAATTCGGTGAGCTTTATTGTTTGTGGTATCCAACATATGTATATGCTATTACTCGCGGGCTGGTACCTAAATACATAACCATGCAAACGGCAGTATCTGAATCAATTTTAAATGCAAATGCAAATGCATGTGTTTATAGTCTGATTACTATAAACATATTCAATCGACTTTGACATTTGCCCCCCGATCACTGGGATATAAGTCGTCCGTTTACATTCGGCGCAGTTTGCAGCCACGGAACATTGGCTTTTATCCCTCACAGGTACCCATTTATACACCTGGGTAGAGAGGAGCAGATGTGGGATAAATTTCTTGCTCAAGGAAATTCCAATGGTCAGGGCGGGATTCGAACCCGGGACCTCTCGATCCCTACGCCAGCGTCCTACCATTAGACCACAGCTCCCACCTACAAATACAAATACAATATAGTTGCGTGTATATGTTCTCTATTGATTTAACTTAACTGCCATTTATGTTTACTTGTCATTCTAGCACTTTAACAAGAATAATATCATAAGGAAAATAATCAGAACGTAAATATGTCATTATTATGTAATGTTATAAGAATATTACCCTTACACTATGGGTAACATCTAACGTAAACACTAGTATAAATAAAACTCACCAAAACGTTAAATTGTGTTATTAACAGTGAGAAGCAATTAAGCAGTAGCAGTTATTGTATAGAAACGCAAAACTGCGGTTGGCATATGTGTTTACAGTGCATATTATGCAGTCATTTGCATTTCTTACTTATTGTATTAAAAACGCATGATTGGTCCCCTAAGTCATTAATTGACAAGGTCCCATTATCGACGGGTATAACCGGTTTTACTTTCGTTCCAATTCTATATTAAAAACAAAACCAAATAGGAATTAATACGTTTTTTTAAGCAATCATTACACGAACACCCACGAGCTTATAATATATGTATTCGAACAAAAAGTGATTATTTAATATAATTTAAAATGCTAATATACTAAGAAGAGTAAAGTCCCGTATTATGAAGTCATAACCATAGACTTATCGTTATGGAATATCAATACTATTAATGGCACACAACATATGCATAGGCTGGTGTAACTGAACAGATAGATTGTCATTCATACTTTAAAACAAACAACACCATAGGTTATACAAATGATTTGATCATTATTTGTTCAGCAAGAACTTACATTGTCAATATTTACAACTTTTAATATTTCAATTCAGAAAACCCACAGCCCATTCAATTTGGCTTTTAATCGTTAAAGTATAAATTGTCTATCAATGAATTTTAAATACAATCTTATTTCTCTCTATTTTGTATCGTATTTATACAGTCCAAATGGGTATTACAACGCGCACATAATAAGGGCCCTACCTTTGTGAAAACATCATAAAATGTAAAGTATCAAATTCAATAGAATGTTAATGATTTAATAACATTTGTATATACATCGGGGCTTCTTATATATTATTAAATATTAAAAGTGGCTAAACATTATTTGAACATAAGTTATCGCCGTTAGCGTAGAAACATGTTCAATTATTGGCGAACATTATGTCGTAAAGCTTTGATACAACTTACAACTTATAAAACACATACAACGGTCATGATCTGTAACGAGTTGATTTGCATAAATTGGGGAATATTTACGGTATAAAAAATAAAAGCCATAGGCGGACATTCCAATTCCATGCGGAATGCGTATTGCTTAAAACTATTTTCTCGTCACGAAGCAATTTTTACAAACGGGTGTATTGAGTCCACATAGTTTGCTCTATAACCCGATTGAGGTTGATATGTATATAATACTAGTTAATGAATGCTAAAACATGTTCAATACTAAAACACGTTTATATGGGAATGTTATGTTAAGTTATGACAAATGTGATTTCAGTTAAACTTTGCAAACATACTTTAAATAAAGTTAAATACACCGGTGAAACAGGACTTTATGTTAGACTGGTCGTGTTTTCTCAGGTGGTCCGTACATGGAAATACTAAAATGCACTTGATAAACGTGTCATTCAATCAATTATAGCAGAAGATTGAACCGAACCTACTATTATCGCCTTTAAAATAAAACTTTAATTTCAGAAAATCTTTGCAAGAGAAGGCCTTTGATATTGTATTTGATATTTCCGTCTAGTTTATTTTAAGTCGCAATAAAACAAAGCAGGGTGATCCATTTTTTTCTAATACCAATTAACTGAAAACGTGACTAAAACTTTATAAGTGCTTTTTGGTAGTGATATTACATACACAATCCTCCCTTTTTATTAAGAAATATAAGCACGGATAAATACGTAAGTGGATTACCATGCGTAAAGACACGTGTTTACAACACGTGACAAATTTGGTTATGTTATCTAAAACAAGATGAGTTTTTTTATATCCTGTTAATGAATGTGTTTTTATGATATTCTGTTACCGAACAAACTGCTAGAATGTGTTATAGTATGTTAACAGAACAAAAACAAGTTAGTTTTAAGAGATATATTATACACGAACACGTCTACAAATCCCCACAGTTAAAGTACTTGCGTAAAAAATAAAAAAAATAAAGTTTCGGAATTACATAGGTCTCTTATATTCAGCGATTTGCTGAAACTGCAAAATGTCAATATTGATCAAATAATATTCATATTAACATGATTTACTTGCTGTGAGCAAGTATTTATTAATTGAATTTTTGCAAGTATTTCTGTTTGCTAGTTTTATTGAAATACAGCAACAATAAATCACAATTGAAGTATGTATTTTAGCAATATAATATGCCTAATTGGTTACCAGCATTACATTTGGATCAGCTACATTTTCGCACCAGATCTAGTTGGCATCACCATGTTTGAAAATCAGCAACATTGTTAAGAATGGGAATATTATTTATAAATACTTTATAACATATACTAATACACATATAATTAAACATTGGTCAGTCTTTAATATCAAAACTAGATCAAGTAGTTTGAATCGAAGGGGGTTTATGACTTTCATAAAAACATAACAACAAAATATGTTGCGTGCGCGTGTTATGTTTAATGGATTAGCACTAAAAATATTGTTTCTAATATAACATTCGAGGAATTCTACATAATACGAAACGGACCGGTTGCCCATGGCCAAGAACGTGCAAACCTTTCGCTAGTATATAACTACGACAGTTTGCCTTGTGGATTTGATATAAAGAAGACAGAGCAATGTTTCTTGCAATTTTCAGAACGAAAGGAGTGAATTGTGTTAATTGAATAAATGACCTTATTAAACAAACCAGTGCACTACCTTAATGGCATTACTTTAATTTGATTAAAAGTGTTTGGAATATGTATTCCGAATGAAACTGATTGGATATCAATATTTTTTAATAATGTAGTCTGTTCTCAAAGATAGGGATTACGATCTGGGCGAAACAATAGTGATTGTAATTGAGGACAACAACGAAGTGTTAAAATCAATTTAAAAAGATACCTGTAACGTTCGTTGTGCCATATAATATATACAGACTATTACGTTAGAGTATGTGAGTACTTAAATTAGTGCAGATACTAAAGATCGCTCTCAACTGTCAAAACGGTCGTGTTAAGTTCATGTCAATGTTGTTTACAATATGCTGTTCCCTAGCAAGACAAATTAAGACTTCGACCGTTTTCATCATTGAGAGCACACGTTTATTCTTTTTCTTATTGTATTGTCAGATCGATGTCAACACACAATTTGCTGTAATTATCCTCCTTCAACTACAAAAAAAAATTGTGTATCGTTCAATTATCTTTGCAACTGGTTCAGGATGAGGTTTTATATACACCAACTTCTAGTAACATTGACTTGTCATATGTATTCAATTAACATTAAAACACGAAAAGAAAAGCATGATATGTTTTGATATGTTCCGATAACACATTATAGTCATACTTAGTGTTTAAAAGACTGCTGTACTTACTAGGCAACTCACTTAATCTCTATCACACTGTAAACTGCTGACCCTGTTTACTCGAAATTGATCTCCGCATGGATACAAAGTCATTCAGAATAGATCCGATTTGGTAAATAATGCACTTTTTTGCTCAGAGGTGTTTATATATTTTCGTTTTAACCTATATGTATTCGTTTCATTAGCATGTGTTGTTTTTTTTAACTTCGGACATAATTATCTTACTTTAGTTTAAAATATTTATTTAAATGTCGTCAACAAACTATATATCAAACGAATATATATTAATGGTTACTAACATGAAGTACGGAATACGAGTACCAATAGAAGTGTGCACATTTGCAAGTAAACTGATTTAAAACGCTCAACTGTTTGAGGTTAACATTGGCATTGTTGTTTTAATAAGCAGTAAAAATAAAGTTAAATACATGTTTTCGACATTTATTCTACAACATATGTTTACAAAATTGTATTTTAATACATCTTATGATCAAAACTTGCATTCTAAAAAAATACCTTTATATTTTTAAGCCAATATAAATAAGAAACGATTCCATTTCTGCAATTAACGTGTTGGAAAGTAGGTCAACACATAACTGTATTTTTTGCTCTTTCTTGTCAGTATTGTGTGAAAACGACATTTCACGTTGTAACTGACTTACCGAACCTTAAATTAATTACACTTGTGGAATACAATCATCCAACAAAAGGATTTCTTTCTAAAAATAGCGCACGGTGTGTGCATAAGACATACATGTAATTAAGGGTAAATACAGCTTCATCAGCAGGATACAAACATGATAAGGTCCTTTATTTTTTGCCCTTGAATAGAAAACAATGCACACATGTTTTAGAAAGGAACAGTTAATGAGCAGCTAAAATCGGGGTTCTGAAAAGACATGCAAACATGACTGCATTCTACCAGATGTTGGAATTTCTATAAATTAACATTTAGTGTATCCATAATCAAGTATAATAATTCTTTGTCATAACGAACAGGCTGAGCGTTAACCTTGCGATATGACAAACGATTCGTTTTTCAGAACCAATGTGTCGTAAAGAGTTGCTACGAGACATTAGCCATGCCTACGCAGGGTGCTGTTGTAGTGGGATCGTTGCAATTTTAGAGGTTTACAAATCAACATTAGTTAGGTTCATAATACGGATATATTTTCCTACGCCATCGTCAATGTCAACAAACTACAACATGCATCATCGAACGTACACTTTAGAGCGAAACATAAACAATGCAACATTCGTATGCTATGTAAGAACCATTTACTACGATTGCCTTCGATATTGAACACCATTTACTCCTGCTGGGATTTGATTTTCAATAATAAGAAAAATTCATGGTAATGAGTATTTGTGTTTTGTTTATTTTAAAATCAGTATTTAACGTGATAATTAAAAACATGGATGAGTGTAAAATATATTCAAAGCAAAAAGCTAGGCACAAAAGGTATATCCTTAATTATAATGGAATTATAACACTCAAACAAAGCATAAATAGGATCGAACTATATGTTACCATTCCTATTTTATTTCAGAAGCCTAAGACTAGTAAAAACGTACGATAACCATTTTTAGCTATGTGGTTGTCATATGTATTGCAATGTTCATTCAAAGCCGAAGTTCCAACAGTAATATTTTCTCCAATAAACAATACGCAATGAATCGAGTTTTAATACCATAATCCCCTTGACCAGAGATTTACAGATGGTATTAACATAAACAAAATATCGACACGCAAATAGCCGCCTAGGTACGATTGCCAATCAATTATTTCAATAAAATCCTATGACATAACACATAAGAGTTGTAGTAATGCTTGTTTGAATTCGAGTACCTTAGTTAAGCGAACCTTGTTTCGGAAAAGGTCAGATCAAATAACACGACCGAAAGTCAAAATTGTTTGCCGTAAGGCAATTCAGAAAGTGATTTGCGCTTAAGATAAAATAGACTGTAAACATATTCTATATAAACCATTGCATTTCATTGAGTATTATACATCAGAATATTAATTAAAAAACCAAGGAGCACGTTTAGGTCGAGTAACAATATGTCAGGACGTCAATAAGGAAAACAAAAAATATTAAGCAAGAATGCGTTCGCATGTGACATTTATATTCAATCATAAACAATGGTGACATTTATGTTCATGTTGTTTATACTTTGAGTAATCATAACAACATAAATACATAATTCTGACCACTTTTACAGTTACTACTGCTTTATAACGGTTTGCCATCATGTAAATTATTTTTATGCTGCATAAAGAGACAAGATGGAATGATATAACTCCTTTAACATTTAATTTCTTCTTTTGATTGATGAGTTCATGTTTTGTACAAAATTTGCTTTAACGATGAGTGATTTTGCCGTCAAATAATGATAAATAGAAGTGATGCGTGGGTGAAGTGCATCATGAAACTCTACTTTTTGCATCATTTTAAGAAACAAACAACGTCCCATCCAGAGGCATCGTAACTGAGGAATTAATATTGAGTGTCAATAAGGTTGAATAACTTGTGGAAAACATATGCTGATTCGTTATTTAACACTTTACATAGATTGTGTGTATTGCAGTAATATGTGATTATTAAACGAACTCGGTCGATCGTAGTTTGTTTGACAATGAACTACAAGAGGTAATTTGACAAGGAGAACCCAGCGCCATCACTCGTCACAACGAAAGAAGTATCATATATTTGTAGTCAATCAGTTTGATTTAGCGGATTGTATTCGTTCTTATAGATGTTTAAATTTAATTAAAGACACAATACATAATGCAGTATTGGTGTTGTCTTGTTGATAGATGAACGCATCTGGCTTATGCGAACATCGGATGAAAATCTATTGATTTAATTAGTTTGATATTTAAAGACTGCGGAGAGGAGCCAGCGCAGTCAATGCAATAAGATAGTAATCAAATTAAACATCTATCAGTATGCTGAATTAAAAATGAATAATTGCCGTATAATTCATGTAAATTGGGTTACTACTCGCCCGGCGAATAGGCATACCGACTTTTACAGTCTGGGTTGTCGTCGCCTTGACTCGATGTCATAAATGAACCTATACAATGCAGTAGAGGCTTAGACAACGTTAAAACAGTAACAATAGATCTAGATAACACAATGGGAACGTAGATGTGTTTTCGTAAACAAGATTAAACACGTATACCTGTTCCTTAAAATTAAAAACCATGTACGATGTTTTGAACCAGTACTTGCTGGTGTGAATGGTTGGCTTCTACTTTTTATCTCAAAATATCAGCGTAATGTATTTGGGAAGGGGGATAGAAAACCCGATAGCGGATGATTAAAGATTGAGCACAAAATCGGATTAAAATACCCCGGATACTCCGGATATATTAATAACTTGTGTAACAAGAAAATAAACCCCTATGTCTTTTGAGTTTAATCAATGCCCTGAAGACAATGTCTGATACAAACCTTGGTCATAAACGTGCGAGGGAAACCCAAAACAATGATCAAAATCAAGTAGTGCATTATACGATACGTTGTTTTATTTATTTGTTTTAAACAAGTTTTAGTTATATGTATTTGTAAATATACTATGAAATTAACTGATATGTATCTTTACTTCATCTGAAATACTCACATGAACGATGACACTGTGTTGTTACGAGGCTAACGAGCTAAGATAAACTGACGTTACTGATGATCTGATTACAAACTTAATTACATTTTATGTTCATTACTTTGTTTACATATGTGACCAAGTCAATTATTTTAATGTTTAATGGTGTTGTGTAACCTTTGCTATTATTATGATAATCTTACTTTTCGGTGTGTTACACCTGACCTATCTTATGGGGGCAGTCTACAGTTTTTCTTGAATATTCCCAGGCCGACAACCACTGGTCTGCAAAACACCCTCAAAACAAGGCCTTCAGTCACAATCTGAAAATAGATTCAGACAATATTCAATGCAGCTCATCAACAGCTTGAAAATAAAGCACAAAACAATGCAATTAGTGCTCTGTAAATTGTTATCTTGGGTAAAATAGACCTATTCGGGGGTCTCGGAAATTGTCCGAAAAAACCACATTTTTAGATAAACACGGCAATCACATTTTTCTTTCCGGGTAACAATATGGACACAGTCGACAACATGCTTTGCACCATCAAAGCAAATGCTTTCAAACTAAGCCAAACAAAGTGGGTCATTACCGTTTACTTTTTTTGCACTGCTAACTTATTTAAACCAACCGTTGAAATCTGTCAAATGTCGACAGCTTCAAGCAGGAAGTACATGTGTTTACTTCTCACTCAGCATGTTGTTGTTGTTGACTAAAATTCAGGTAACTTAGTTTCGAATTACTGAAAACATATGAAATTACTAGAATATTGACAATGTATACTTACATTTCAGCTTCTGGAGTCAAAAAACAATTTTGTTTAGGCCATACACCATAAATTCAGGAAATTGACCGGGCCCAATGCGCAGATAAGGCTAAAAAACTGTAGACTGCCTCCTTAAGATAGCAGTCTAAAGTTTTAAACCCATCTAAATTTGAATTATTTGTACTCTTCAGTTAATTCTGCATGAAACTGGGTGGTTTTCTTCGTGAAATAACTTCAACGTACAATTGTATTCTATTTTTAGTGGGCATATCAGCGCGGCATTTTCACGCAACTTTTTGGTCATTTTGTCGCTTTTCTACCAAAGTCTAAAATTCCCTCAATTTGCACAGATATGAAATGTGGTTATATTCATATTGCCCCAAATGACTAATAATGGGTGTCATTTCTCATCCTGAGTCTAAAATTGTTCACTACACTGGTCAAAGTTAAAAAATAAAATGAATTTTGATGATTTTTCCCATAAAATCAGTGTGTTTTACTCACTTTTCATCAAAGTTTATGCCCATTTAGGGGTTTAAATGGTTTAAAAGGCACTAAATGTTGTATAAATAGTTGATTTTAGTCAACTTAGCCTGTCGTGCATAAACAACTAAGCCTATAGCACAAAGAAACATAGACTGCAGCTCTTACGCAGATGTGCGTACAAGGCAAATAGGGTTTTCTTCAAGAAATAAGGCTTACCTCCCCTTACTGAAATGTTAATATCTCTGCTCAAATTGGTCAGAATTGAATGGGAAAACTGCTTTCAGGTGTTGATGACTCTATTTTATTAAAAAATGTCACCTTTGACTATGGGGCATTGGATGTGAAATTCGGCATTTTTTACCGTAAGGGGGCAGTCTACAGTTTTTCTTGAATATTCCCAGGCCGACAACCACTGGTCTGCAAAACACCCTCAAAACAAGACCTTCAGTCACAATCTGAAAATAGATTCAGACAATATTCAGTGCAGCTCATCAACAGCTTGAAAATAAAGCACAAAACAATGCAATAAGTGCTCTGTAAATTGTTATCTTGGGTAAAATAGACCTATTCGGGGGTCTCGGAAATTGTCCGTAAAAATCACATTTTTAGATAAACACGGTAATCACATTTATCTTTCCGGGTAACAATATGGACACAGTCGACAACAGGCTTTGCACCATCAAAGCAAATGCTTTCAAACTAAGCCAAACAAAGTGGGTTCCTATTATATTTCCGACAAAATCACAAACATTGATCATGGTAAAGTGATAAACGTACACTCATTGTGTCCTTTTTAAACCTGTAATTGGCTAAGCAAGAAAGGGACATTTCGGTTAATCATATTACAAAAATAATATGGATATAAAGCTATGCCATATCTTTTGAAAACAATCAACGATACTGATCAAAATGAAATAAAACTCGATGTGTTCGATTATATATGTGTGTTGTACTTCTTTTATATACATATACATATACTAAATGTATCTGCAAGGAAAACAAGGCCTATGTAGTGGTGACATTTTTATGTAAAAATAACATTATTTTTAAACTGATACTACTATACACGTACCTTGTTTTTTTTGTTGTTTTTTTTTTTTTTTAAAGATAGGTGCTTATTACTAATGAACACGAGTAAAAAGTAGTAAGAACCGTATGTTACAATTTAATCAGTAGGATATTCGAAGAATGAAACTCCAAAAACATTATCATGATATAACATCTAGTAATATATGTTAGTCTTTTATATAATCCAATTTACAAAAGAATACATGGCACTACATTCAGAATAACACCATTTAAAATAAAACAAAATGATTCGAGGTGGGTCTCAGCCATGGAAATGGTCAATGCAAATAATATAGGGACTATATGACATTGTAACATATTAAAGCATGTGGTTAGTTCGTTCATAACTTAAGAAACGAATAATTCAATATATAAAATAGGAAACGAAAGGCAGTGTGTGTCTGTAATATATTCAATATATAAAATAGGAAACGAAAAGCAGAGTGTGTCTGTATTGTCTGCTGCTGCTTGTTTTAGATTATGTTCACCTAACAAGCTAGATACCCGGTTATTTACCTTTTAAGATTCTTAAAATGACAACACAAACAAACGCGATGGAATTGATGTGTTTCGTACATGTTTGAATGCACTGTTCATGTAAATAAACCAGCATGATTGTATCTATACCGAACTAAACTGTTAACAGGGGCAATGGTTGTTTTCATAAACCGACACGTAACTGCACACACAGTGTGTCTGCTCTATTGACGTAATGTGGGGATATTTGGAGGGGTCAAGCATGTACCAACCAATTCATGCGTAGGTACATTGACACAATAGTTTCATTTCATTGTGTTCACTCATATGGACATGACATGCAATTCCAAGAAACAAACACGCAGTATACACGGATGCCTTAATTTTAAACAGAATACATTATAATATTGTGTTATTTTTTTATTTCAGAAAAAAGGAACCAATAACCGCATTCCAACAGAATGTACACACGACGTCTTACAACACAGATCTTAACAGCATTAATAATCAGGTAAAAACAGTGTAAAAACGTGTACGAGGGTAACTGAAAAATGATATTTACCAACAAAGGTATATAGTTAGGTTTAAAAACTGGAACAAACTCCCATAATTGGCAGAACATACTAAACGTCGAATATAGTTGTAATTAATTAGTGATTGGAAAACTTTCGGTTATTACCAGCACTATTCTAACATGAATACAACTATTGTGTTAATTAATAATATCATGCATCAAAAGTGAATGCCTGTCAATTACCCGAAATGTTTGATTACACTAATTTTATTAAAGGCCATACGTTTGTTATTATAAAATGGGAGTTTATTTTCGCATTTCTTTAAAGACATTAAACCATTTTAAACATAGAAATCGAATGCTTTATGGTTATTTTAACATTATTTAAATGACGACTTTTTGGATATACCCATGTGTACTTATGCATTGCTCATAATGTAATTTCCGATTGTTTGACGACAGTTAAACATATTCATTGTATCAGTAAATGCATTAGAGTATACACGCTATGGAACAAAGGAAACTTGAAGCAACAACAATGGCACATTTACATAAGTCAACGTTGAATTGCTTTAAAATAGAGAAACTATGTGAGGATCAATAGCTTTTCAACAAATTGTCCCTGTACTGGAATCGCTTTTTAACACTCAGTGTATGCCTTGGTGAAGAACAAAAAACAGACATAGTTAATGGCCTAGATCGTGTACGTCGTGATTTGGTGGAACCGAATGATGAAATCTCAGAAGAAACAGTCGATTCAGATGAAGACATTGAAATGGAAAAGAAATGGTCAGGACGGCCTAAGTACAAGACTTTCGATTCACTAGCAAGTAGTTTGATTAAACGTTATGGAGATGGTCGCAGCTTTGACACTCTAGCTAACGGGTTAATTGGTAAACGTTATGGAGATGGCCGCAGCTTCAATACGCTAGCTAGCGGTTTAATAGGTAAACGCTATGGAGATGGTCGCAGCTTTGACACCCTAGCTAGCGGGTTAATTGGTAAACGCTATGGAGATGACCGCAGCTTCGATACGCTAGCTAGCGGGTTAATTGGTAAACGCTATGGAGATGGCCGCAGCTTCGATACGCTAGCTAGCGGGTTAATCGGTAAACGCTATGGAGATGGCCGCAGCTTCGATACGCTATCTAGCGGGTTAATTGGTAAACGCTATGGCAACGGACGTAGCTTTGACACTCTAGCTAGTGGGATGATTGGAAAACGAAGTGACGGACGATATGGTAGCAGGTATTTCGACACCCTTGCAAGCGGTCTTGTTGGAAAGCTGTTCGACCAGCTAGCGAGCGGCCTTGTAGGGAAAAGACCGTGTTACGAGAAACGGTACCGGCAGTTTGACAGTCTCGCCAGCAGTTTGATCGGTAAACGGGCGTACGAGTCTGCTGAAGAAGAAGACATCATGTATAAACGTGTCTATTATCCAATATGGAGTTTTGGAAACACGGCCGTTTGATATTTTGGCCAGCTCACTCATTCGATAAGTCATAAGCAATACGCAAAATTGAATTAGATTTTCATGATTAATAAAATAAACTTTTGGAAAATAACAATATCTTATTTTAGGCGGTGTAAGTGCAAAATCGGTATGGATGTCAAACTTTATTTTATTTCTGACAAAGTACTTTTGGAATGGAATAAAGTAAGCTTACTAATTACTTCATTAAACAATTATAGATTCATACATTTTTTAAATTTCAAAAGCAACGAGGTTTCCGATTATTAATATAAATAAAATGTACTTGGAAAAATAAATACACCAGTTATGTTGTTGACCTCTTAAAATGTCGCTTGTTGTGTATGTACGGAATTTCTTTTGACATGTGCTAGTTGCGCTGCATTTGAAGAAACAATATGTTCAAGTGTGTTTAATTATGAAGTTATAAATTACTATATTAAATCTATATTATATTCAAAACGTTCAGCACTGAAACTACCACTGCAACAAACAAAACATTGTTTATGGATGGCAATCTTAATGTTGTGTAAAGGACCTGTGATACACGTCTTTTTGATAAAAATGTAACAAACGCTTTACTTTTTGTTTTATTTCGGTAGCTGAAATAAACAAATACATATTTGAAACAAATTGTTTAATCAATAGTGTTACTTTGCGTGCAGGAATATAGCACAAGTCATATGTTACAAGGTACATATTATTATTATAATAATGACATTAGAGAGAAACGAATTCTGAAGTTAACAACAAAACGTATATTATGAGTCTTGCGTAATTTGCCGTTTTAAATACAGTATGATTTATAACCATAATTAACACTGTACGTGTTTTTCAACCACAAATGCGCAGTTGGCATAAGTCATGTATTCCTATCACTCCTAAGTCGTTATCTCGATACCTGTGAGGAGTGCGATTTGAATTGACGGTGTTGCTTCTATTCTAATTGAAATGTACGCAGTTTGTTCGAATAGTGTGGAAAATACTGCAAACCTCGGTAGTTTGGTTTAATATAATATTGCACATGCCGACTGATGGCTTAACCTGTAAGTGCACAATAATTTACAGAAACATTGAACCGATTCATTCGTAGTTATGCGTCAATTATCGAACAAAAATACACGTACTATTTTGATAGTTAATAATAGTGTGGTCAATCCTGTAAACGCTAACTTTTTGGCTCAGAATTATATAAAATGAACATACTGATGACGCAAATGCTAAATGCACAACAGTTTACGGACGTATCCAGCGGATAAGCTTGTATGCAAATGTAATACATTATGTTAGGTACATACATGTTACATAAAACAGTCATTTATGTTTAAGACTTTGCAAAAGCAACAGATTCAAAGGTAATGCGATGATAAAAAAAACGACTTTCCGGTTCTATCATGACATTTGCGTAATTATTGCTTGTGTTTGCTGATTTAAAAGCTGTTGATATAACATCTGAAATTCGTTGTCAATTCTAAACATGATTTATTAAACTCGTACTTGATATTTGTAAGTAAGCTCGCCGCATGCGTGTTTACTATCAAAACTCCTGTATTTGTTTAATACCAAATGGTTTGAAACTCTTGTCGTGCCCAACGTTTCCTTTTAAATTAAATTACAAATTCAAAAGTTTGCCTCGACCCGTTTACAATTTAAATATCTTTTTCAAGACAGGAAATTTGTTGAAAGGGCATCATCAACTTCAACAGGAAAAGCTCCGATAGCATTCGAACGCCATGGGCAAAAATGCATCGATATTTTAGATAACTTAGTCGCGCAAATCAGGTTGTCAACTGTCTAACGAAAACCGAAAAAGATTTCAACCATGATGACGTTGATACAATACAGAAACATTCGAGGCGTATTTGTGTAGTGTTCTGAGAAAACTGGGCATAATGCATTTGCGTAAATTGTCATCCCGGATTAAATGATGTCTCTTCTAAGCGAAAATCCAGTTAAGGCGGAAAGTGTCGTCCCAGATTAGCCTGTGCGGACTGCACAGGCTAATCTGGGATGACACTTTACGCACAAGCATTTTGCCCAGTTTTCTCAGAACACGCCACATTTAAGTTATGATTTTCGGCTAAGTGCTGGTTAGTGAGGTAATAATCAACGGTTTGGTTTGCGCTAGGAATCAAACCACGAGAATAATAGCTATCACGAATTTATACTTCATCCGTCTGTAAAATATGTGAACAATTTATATATATGCAAATAAATTAATGTATTTTAAATGTAAAAGTTCTTTACAACATTACCTTATTTATAGCGGCTTTAAGGGCGAACACACAACAGTACACCAGAATTATTTACATACTCTTAAAACACACACATGAAGGCATGTGTCTTGTTGATGTTGACGCCTGTGTTTATCGTTTTGAGATGCCCAAAAGTATTATACTATTTAGACAGTATCATGCGGTATTGTTTTTTATACATTTATGTGTGTTATGCCTGCATATGTGTAAGTTTGTTATGCTGCCATTGCTGTTTTTCCGACATTATATTTATATTAAATATATTATTAGGAATGTATTAGATGGTTGTTCATCTAGGTGTCGTTGCAAATCTTGAATTTAAAAGCAATGCATGTGCGCTACAAAGAACGTTACATTTCAAATGTATGTAAAGTATTGTTTAAGTGTGTGATTCGTCAACATCTATACATGTAGTCATTGATGTAGCTGCGGTTCTATGACATTAATTATCGTAAAGTCCATAAGACATGTATAAATTTGTGTAGTCCCATATTGAAAGGAAATGTTCTCCTTACTGCTGATTGTTTTTAATATTTTACAAGTATGCTCAATATAAAATATAACAACGTTCACTAATCGGAGAGTACCAAACATAAACCGAATACGTTTGTGATTTGACACACATCTGATACTCGACAAGACCAATCGTGTTAATCTTAACGATAAATATACTCACTCATTGTTATATACCTAAATTGTACTTCTGCAAAAACACTCACCTGATTTTTTTCTGTGAAGATTTGTTCATTAACGTTTTATCAGGATCATGTTTTAATAGTGGAGGTTCATGACTGAATGTGACACAGAGACCAACCGCATATATTATGTAACCGTATAAATACGTGCATCCAATAACCTGTCATTGACATTGACCGCACGACTCAACATTTCTAAACAAAGGTCATAACCAACAGACCTCTGTTACAATTCAGGCAACCGTTTTACATCATGTTCCATAACCCATAGGAGGCTTTGATCACTACACTTTTCTCAGTCAATGTTCTTCTGAAAGGTTTGCTGGAACGTTTTATTCAAGTCATAATGTACATTCACTATTGATCATATAATTTCATTCGATGGAGTTTCAGTGATATGACACATGTTTATCACAAACCAAAATGGTATGTATTTAATTAGAAAGCTCACATAGGAAGTTTCATCAGTTAAATTTCGTAAAATTGTAAATGAAAAATACGTTTGCTGTTTTAATGCTTATGTTTGCATTTTGACGTATACAATGTTAAGAAATAAGCCAAATGTTAGTTTTAAACTCAATGTATCGACTTACTGTTTATATTCGTGCTCATAGCCGGTAGTCACAAAGCTCCTTAGGAAAGTCTTTTCTTAAGATGTGCCTTAAACATGTTGAATCAAATAGAATTTAACATATCAACGCTATTCTTCATTAAACAGAAACCATTTACATTTAAATAAAAGAGCACTAGTTATGTGCTTTTAAATAAGTAATTTAAATATACCCTAACGAAATAGCATGCTGCTTAAACGTAATTTGACACACATAAGAATATAAAAACAAGTTACTATATTAAAAATATTTGTGAAAATGTGCCTATATTGCTTACAAAGAGTATTGTGTTTAAGTCATTGTTTCTTATCGATCACCATACGAATACATAAAGTATTGTAAAGATCAGGAAACTAATTTACAATAAATGGACAATATTTAATAAAAACTAATGTGTATATTGGCAACCGCGTGTTTTACCTACAAGCTATGCATGTGTGCTCGGTTGCTTAGAAACGAATACATTTTCTTCGATATGTATGTTAAAATAAATGATTTGTCTCGATGAAATATGATGGAAAGTTCAAATTGCTATTATCTGCTGCTATGTTGTGATTGTACTTTCATGTAGGTTATTCAAAACAAGTCAGATATTTATAGTTTATAACAGAAATCACAAATAACTTTTACTTTTGCTAACCGTATATCACATAGTAGATATACTAAAAGCAGTGAGTATTGTAGCAGTAGCATATGAGTTTCTAAAGTGTTGTCAATGTTTACATCAAACACGTAGTTGTCGTCAACACAATCATATTGTTACCTCATCTACACATATTTCGTGTTCGAAGTAAGTTTTTCTACTAATGATATCTGTTTACATGTAGATGACGTAATGACATATCGACATTAGACTTTATAACGACTCCATTGTTGGGCACTTCCTTATGTGCTTTATGATAAAATGTTTTAACTTCCGTTAATCGTATTTGCTTAGTCCTTTATCAAAAATAATACGGGAGATTGAGGTTCTCGAAATTTAAATAAGCGGATCTTAACATTGTGTTTATTTGTTTTCAATGGAATGCCATTCCAATAAACTAAATATAGACACTCCGTCGTCATCGGCTAGTGACGTCTCGATACGACTTTCGTAGGAACAATCTGTGTTTACTCTTTATTATTATGTCTTCCAACAGGCAATTACATTACTGTCTTGCTGGTTATCGAACACAGTTATACAAATTATTTACCAGATGAAACAATCACAGTGTTAGCTATTGATCGTCGTTTTCTTGTGTAATAATTGCACGAAATGTCATTATCGATGTTAATTTTTAGAATGTTTGGTAAAAATTCTGCTGCTTTTTAAATATTTTTGTTTTTAATTTATCAGTTAATGGACATTGATATCCTATGATTTGTTTATTGATAAATAATGGCTTTACAACTATGTTTGTAACAACACGATTGGCTTTGGAGCTAATGTCATTTCCCCTCTGAGTAATATCGTTTCTTTATAAAGAGTTGACTAAAGAGCAAATGCTATTCGTGTATTCAATAATTCTACGTCTTTCAATAGTGCAGTCATATACATATTCGTCTGATTATGAATGTTGTATAACTCAATGACATATAAATGCATATGCAATTTCAATGTCATTTTGTAAATGTTCAACCTAAACATATTTGAGCTTAATAATTTTTAACTCCATTAAAACAAATTGGCAAAAACATGTATTATTATAACATTTCCTCGAGGGTAAAGTCATTTGAGCATGCAGTAAATACAAACTGTTACTTGCATTTAAATACTTCCGTTCGAGATATTTAAGTTAACAAGAATGTAGATTGTGGCAAAAATTGTGTTCATATATGTAATGACACATTAACACGACCCAAGTTATCATTGTATTATGTATTTCACAATATAATTGGGACATGTTTGAAGATAAGTTTAGCCCACTTTTGTTGCACATAAGTCAATTAATCCCCCATCAATATGCGTCAATGTGTTCGTTACAGCTTCATCGAGTTAGAAAGCTTTAAAATTGCAATTAAACCCTTTCAAACAGAATCAGAATCAAATCCTGTAATATCATGCACTAATCACATCGTGATTCAGTTACTCATTGAACTTTGACGGGTAAATGGATGCCATGGTTGCACATTCCTTGCTTAAAACTAACTCATCAATCAATAGAAGGCATTGCATTTTAAGGAATTATATTTTAACGGTATGTATACCACAGGTCATGTCTTGGTTTTCATAATTAGCCGTTATATGGGTTAATTCAATAAAGTTTAGCTACATATCTGTCACATATTTATGTATTGTTTAATTAATAACTATCCATTTCAGATGGAGTCATGATATATCGCTAAAGAACTTATGTGTACAGCTGGATTAAAACACAACTATTCCGACTTTGAATGTGTAATGGAACATCGGGTCAAACGCGGTTTATGCGAGTATCAATTTTAAGTTCAACTATATCACTTGTTTATTTGCGTACGGTACAATCTTTTGCGTGTGATTAATAGTAGTTGATGTGTTCTTCAAAGAAACAATGTACGGGTAATGGAAGTACTCGAACAACAATTCGCGGAACTTGAGCTCTTAAATATGCCTTGTGGGGAATGTCATTCAAATAGTGGCATATAAAATCCGTCATTCTTAATATGTTTTTATTAACATTATAAATCTACAGAGATAAGACGATTATTAAAAAAAACAAAGATTAGTTGTTATAAAATGGTTTAATAAACTTAAAGTTTTACTGTGAACATTTTCTCATCTATTCACCATGCACAATGTTTGCTGTTTATCCTTCAATGCCATGTGTGTGGTGTGTTTATGTTCCAGTAGGAAAAAAGATACGTACATGTTTTGTTTCACGTAAATAAACAAAATGGGGTTGTTTGGTGAAGTACACAAAATACAATAAATGCATTGACTATTTTTTAAGCCGGATACTCGCAGCAGGCAGCGAAACTATATTTTTGAAAACCTTAGGGACGCCCTATGACATCAAACGCAAAAGAACATAGGCCCATTTTGCCAGTTAATTGTTTGCCTCAATCCTTATCAATTAACAAGTAAACCAGTAGACGTGTGTTGTTTCTTTCGAAAATCGGCGGATTACTTCTTGAATCTCTACTGAATCACAAGGTTATGACTACAGTTATGGTTTATTACATATTACTTCTCATTATTTGTCACAAGAATAACCAGTACCTGCAGCGCCATGCAGCTCTGTTAAATAGCGTATAACTGCGTTAAAACTAACTAACACCCGAGGTTATTAGCTAAGCCATGCATTGAAACTACACATGAATAACTATTATTTGCCACATCAACAGACAAACAGAATGTTTTATTGACGTAAACTTTACAGTTTTTTGTCATTTAGAAAATAGTTACACAGAGCATAGTGTCAACGTGAGTACAAATAAGAATATTTAAATATCATATTGATCGCGTAAAGATTATATACATACATACATGACTTTAGTTATTACATTATATACAATAAAGATTTGTTTTACAAATATTAATAATATTTTTTTATAGTATTCGTGTTTTGCTAGATTAACATATACGGATGATGAATACAATAATTTTGTTATTAACTTTCATAAAAACTATTGGAGGATGAAAACCAAAAACATAGTGCAATTATTTAAACGTTATACAAGACAAGTTGATATGAAAAAAAAATACTATTAGATGAACAAAAATAAGTTAGTTAACATTTTAACAACTTTGTTCAAGATAAGTAAAATTGGAACATGCGTTAAGACTATACATGAATTATTTGAAATTTACTAAGCTGTACAACATAGATAATTAAAAAACAAAAAGTAATTATACAAAAATTGATTTTTGTTTTACAATTTACAAAATATGCAACAATAATATTTAAGTTGTGCTAGGCTAACATACAGATGATGAATAAGGTGAATGTAATAAGAACTTGTACAGACGAATGAGTTTATTTACCCAACAATTAGATGAAGGGAAATTAATTAGTTAATATTTGAATATCCAGGGTTAGTTAGCTATGTGGGGCTGCATTAAGGCTCTACATATGAACTTGCTCAGGTTCCTTACTTGTGTTTTGTTTGAAGTACCCATTAAGTCAACAAATTTAAACATACTTGGTCTTTTATAATAGTAGGCTTTGATTAGTTCTTTTCTCAGTGAATTGAAGGCTGGGCATATCATGATAAAATGGTACTCGTCTTCAATATCTCTGACTTGACATTTTG